>RJWM01027418.1:0-26844 GCA_004363535.1 Dasyprocta punctata
TTGTGTCTTAGTCTCTTCATCCGTAAAGAGAATGAGCTTAGTTCAATGTTCATAGGGCTGTCGTGAGGCCTAAATTGAAAAGGAAGCTATTACTGAAGTATCTAAAACAAGCTTTAGCATAGATTAGGCACTCAGTAATGTTACCTGTTAGTAGTAGTGGTAATTATTTTATAATTCCTTTAAATTTAGTCTTCTCTGTCATTTCTATATAGTGTTCACTATTTATTCATCCATTCAGCAACATTTACTGAATATTAACTGCTATTTATTTACTGATCATTACTTTCAATAAGTTCCTTGAAAAGAGCAATGGATTTAAATCCAGATGGCTTGCTATTTAATCCAAGTGTACTACATATATTTTTATCTCCTCAAAAATGTCACCTGTATGAAGCCTATTTCTTATTTCTAAAATAGGAACAAGACCATTTTTTCCACCTTGCCTCACTGTCGTGAGGGTCAAACACTTTACCGGACATGAAACATTCTGTAAATTGTAAAAATCTGTGCAAACGTGTCTGTCCTCCACACTCTGGCTTTCTCCTTGGGAGTGGAACTTCTCAGTGCACTAGGCAGGTTCTCATCACTGTAATGAGATACCTGAGACATGTCACCTATGAAGAACATAACGTTTATTCAGTTCACAGTTCTGGAGATTCAGAGTCCATAAGACGTAGTTCAGGCTTTGGGCCCCTTGACTGTAACCTTTGCAGCACAGGTAGCAATGGCAGTAATGTACATGTTCAAGTAACGATGTCTTGAAACAGGATAGAAGAGGGTGGGGAAGACATACTCATGGTTTTATACAGATCTGAATGTGAGAGCAACCAAGGACTCCCCAGACAACTACCTTCTGGGGGAACACCCCACAGTGACCTAGGGACCTTCCAGGTGGCCCACTTTCTCAAGGTCCCACAGCACTTCCTGAGGATCAAGCTTCTAATCATAATGAATCCCGCGGGGTTACCCAGATCACACTCAAAACATATCACCAAGTTTTATGCTTTAGCTTGTGGTAAGAACCTGTCAATTCATCTGCAGAAACCTGTATGAAAATCATCACTGATACTTCCATATATACTCCAGATTTACACTATTTTACCCTACACTCTAAACTTAATTTCCTGACTTTTCCATTTGCTGTCAATCCACTTCTAGTTTAGTTAAAAAAAAACTCCAAGGTGATTCAACAAATGAATCTAAGACATTAGTCTCTTACTTGAGTAATTTTTATGATTCATAATCACTTAATTCTTCTCTTTGATGGTCAAAGCTTATATATTATGTAGTGACTAACAGTTGCAGGTTATAGAATTAGTTAGGAATACGGTCCCACTTATCATCTGCATTCCAAGAGATGAGAAAAAATGCACGCTTATGCCTGTGCTGTCTCTCTTTGAGAGAAACTTATTCTTCACCCATTTCCCTCTTGGTCCTGATTCTCTACTCATAATTAAAAGACATAATTCATGAAAAGGTGTCTAGGAAATAAAGCACATCATACATAGAGTTTCTCTCAATTGTCACATTATCTACGAAGCCATTTTCTCCCTCTGCAGCTGAGCATGATTTTATTTCCTCAAATATTCATTATATTCTTTCTTAAAAAAAAAGTGCTGTAACCTATTTTGCATCAGTTATATGAAATTGGATTTAATACGATTATCATTGATTAGATCTGTGTATACTCATTTCTTTGAAGAAAGTCATAGTGTCATATAAAGAGTAAAACTCAATATTTTTAGAACTAAGCAGGCTGTAAGAAAGTATGCTGATAGTTAATGAAGCAAACATAAGTATGTTACATAACTTATGGGTACATACTCTGAAAGACAAATATTAAATGCTCTTTCTCTATGTCCATCCAAAAGCACTGTGCATTTTTCAGTGCAAGCCCTTTCTCTCATCACTAATGCTATAGTAGTTCTCTTTCTTCTTCTTTTTTTAATGTTGACAACTATGAATGTTTTGAATTTTGGTACCTCTGATAAATATTCACAAATTCTGCTTTAGTCAGTGTACTTCAATTAAAAAATCATATTTAAAAGTCAGAAGTTCTGGATAAAGTTTTGTCTGATCCTACCACTGACTCACTTCGCACGTTTTAGCAATATCCACATTTATAACTCAGTTTCTTTTCCTATAAACCTGGAATATTACTTGCTCTGCCTACCACTTATACTAGTTTGTATATATCAGTGCACATGAAAGCATTTTCATTTAAGCCACTCAGGCTGATCTATCGCTTTCTCTTAGAGCAATTCTTTCTCTGTCAGAGGCTCAGCTGTAATTAATCCACTGTGTAGACTAAGTTAAAAATTCTCCATTTTGGCGACAGATACTGAGCATTGGCTACATATGAAACTCAACTATATAGCTTCCTATCTTGTACTTTATGGAAGTTGAGCTGGATAAGATAAGACTCATGGTCAAGAGGAACTCACAGAAAATAAAGGAGACAGACATAACAATAAGTATAAAGCCCTAAATTTCTCCCAAATCTTTTAAGATTATTACATTACACTTCATCTTCAGTGGCAGATTTGGAGTTTTTCAGTTATTAAATCATACCAATCTATGGTAGAAAAGACAAAATATTAAGTATGTTTTCTATTCTTTGTTACACAGTAGCATAAAATTAGCACTCTCGTCTCATCTTTAAAATACAGTGTTCTCTGTTCCCCTTTCTAGACTCCTCCATCTCTCTGCTCTTGCCCTGTCATCTATATCCTATTCTTAAATCTGTGTCCTTAGTCAAGACCTATTTTCTGTGTTCCTGATCTTCCAACTCAACTCTTCAACTCAGACTGGGTATTTTAAATTGAATTACACATTAAGCAGGTCTAACAGTGAACATGTGGCCTCGCCTCCACCTTTTTGTTCCAGATTTCCCTAGCTTGGATTCTGCTCTCCCGCTAGATGCTACCTACCTGCAGTCGCACTTGATTGCTCCGAAGGGAAATCTAGGAGGTCTTTTCCTGTCTTCCTCCTTCTCCATTTCTGATGGTCAAGTTTATTCTGCTTCCCTCATTAATATTATCAACTGCTATTCACCAAAAAATTAAATGAATTATTTTTAGACCTCAAATCTATTTGTTCAGTTTTCTTTCTCTTTAGAGAATCATAACAACATTAGAATTAGGTGATCACTTTCTTGATAGGCCAAAGGGGTTAGTAGTGAATTTGAGATTATACCTAGTGGTTGTAACAGTCTCACTAAGTTATGTCCTAAAGTCAGGCAATTAAATATACAGCACATATAATTTTTTGGGTAACTATTTTATTACACGTGTGTTAAAAGTTTGAAAAATTAAAATATTTGACTATTTTTTGTGGCAATGGAATTTTTATAGTAAACCATACACTATCTCAATAAGGTAATCTGAGCATAATCAAAAACTTACTATATCCTTGAGGAGTCAGGACCAACATTTTGTATATCAGCTATTTTATTAGGGTCTAACATATTGATGCTCTCTGAGGTATGTAGACCTACCTGCTGCCCACTCACTAAGTGGCCCTAGTCATTTTCACCTTCAAAGTTCGTGTTTCACTTACCATCATGTTCATATTGGATTCAGTGAGTGTGTCTGTGTAAAATTGTTTCTAGAGTCAAAGAGTGCATCTTCAAAGGTTTCTTTACATTGCTCTCATTGCAGAGTTTGACCGAGTTAGTTGTACAATTACTTCTGAAGATAAAATATTTGAAATAATGTTATTAGTACATGTTGGTGACACATAAGGAATATATTCATTGTGGGGACTTGATACACATACATTATGTATCTTAGTCCATTTTAATTCCATTTCCATTCCACCCTAGCCTACTCCTCTCTAGACTCCCTTTTCATTTGCAGGAGGTCTTTCTGTCTATTTGCTATCCTCTATCTTTTATTTTGCTCTTTAAATTATTTATACATGGTTTTTCACATAAGAGGAGCCATGTTATTTTTACCTTTCTGTGTTTGACTTATTTTACTTAGCCTTATAGTGTAAAGGTGTTATAGACTACTTTGTATAACCTTATAGTCTACTTTCCTTCTTTATAGCTAAGTAATATTCCATTGTATGTAACTGCCACAGTTTCTTTATTCATTATTGATGGACCTACAGACTGTTTCCAAAATTTAGCTATTGCGAATTGTGTTTCTACAAACATGGGTCTATAATATGACTGTAATATGATATCTTCAATTTAAAGATAAAATGTTTTAAAAAGCAAGCTATATTTTAATTTTAATTCCATTTTGGGAAAAAAGACATGTTAATAAAGTTGTCAAAAATTAATAACTTCATATTAGTTTTTCTGTGTACTTAGGGCTTGAAGAGACACTTTAATCCCCAGTATGTTTTAATAATGGAATAATAATCTGAAAAGAATACTTTTAACAATTCTGAATAATTTGAGTAATCCCCTTGGCTGATGGACAAACCCATTTTTTGCAGGCTTAAATACATTTGGGGGCTGGTCCTTGCCCTGTCCCCTCTTTTCTCCCACAAACCATCTGTAATATTACCACAGGGAAGTCACTGATGATGAGAGGGACTCATTCAAACAGAAGAGTTTCACATGTCAGTGTGAAGGGAAACAGGGAGAAGAGACAGTTGTGGGGGCGGTTGGGCCTCACAGCAGGCAAGACCGACGCGCTGACAACGCGGAGACCAGGCTGATGGCGCAGATCTGATCTATTACGGAAGTGCAGTGGCTTATACAGCGTAGGGGCGGTATAGAAGGCGGGGGGACAGCAGAAGGCGGGGAAGGGGGCTGTCCCGGGGGAGGGCCTGGCCCACGGAGGCGGAGCACAGACGGGCAGGGCCGGCCTCCTCAGACCTGAGGAAGGGGAGGGGCCTTAGCTCCTCACACCCGAGTGTCCATCCTCAACGCGGGCCGTAGCGCCTCTCGCACCCCGGGGGCCACACAGTTATTTTGACTGGAAACAAGATGGCTCTCTGGGAATTACATCTTCTTATTCCATTATTTTCTCTGATTTAATGAAAAAAACAACGTCAGTGTCCATTTGGGCTGGCCTGCTGTGTGCAGTGGGAATTCAAGCTAACGTGACTTCACGTCTCCCTCAGCTTTTTACTCCACGCTTTGCACATGAATCAGGGTATGGTGGCCCTGGGGAAGGCTCTTCCTGAGTTTAGGGAGAGTGCTTCCTCCAGGAGGCATAGAGTGCAAAAGTATCAAAAAGAATGCGATGTAATTCAAGAGCATCTTCCTTGGAACAGTTCTGGAGAGAGTGGCAGGGTCTCCACGAAGGGAATAGCATGGGAATCCCATTTTCCTGACTCCTTTCACAGCAAGGGATGCTGCCTCCCAGTATGAGCTTTGCTTGTCCACTGTGGTTGTTTATCCAGAAATTCAGTCTAGGAGTTGTCCACCGGTAAAACTGACAGAACGAGCAAGAAACCCACTATAACTCACACCAGTAACAGGGGCAAGGCTTTACAGGTCAGAAAAACACCACAAGGCTCCTTTGTTCAGCTCCTCCTATTCCTCTCCTCCTTTCATTTCTTCCTATCTTCACCAAACCTCTTTCATCTTTTTAGTTTTTGGTTTTAAAATATGGTCACGACATGAGTGGTTTCGAGTTAAAATAACAGGGATTTGAACAAAGAAAAGTGACAAAAAACACCCTGGGACACGTTTGCTTGGAATATAAATTGTGTTTGTGGGCATGCGCCAGTTTTTGTGCAGGGCGTGGGCTGTCATTTTGGGTTATTTTCACTGTCGTCACAGAGGATGGTTGCAGAAAAGCAAGCATCTAAGAATGAATGGAGCGGAGAATGAGAATGGCAAGGAAGGTGCCTGGGAGCCCAGAGCCAGCCCCACACCGGGGTGTATTTCCCCAGCTCCTCCACGCAAAAGTGCAAACACGCACGGCCATACATAGCGTGCGTGCTCTATATTCTCGGTTTTGTTTCTTCAAATATACAAAATGAGGAAACAAAGCCAGAAAGTTTCCATGAATTCTCAACTGTGAACAGAGAGAGAAATCAAAATCTTTTTTCCCTACACTCTCTAAGTCTGAGTTAAAAGAGATGGATGATTTTCTGCTCTTCAAATAAGTATCATGAACTCCGCTCTTCTCCATTTTCCTCTTCTACCTATTGGTCATCATTAGTGTGCTCTAGCTTTGGCTGCAGGGCAGAGTGGTGCCAAACCTACTCCATTAATCAAGTAACAGATGGTGGATTAAGGCTCACAAACCTGAAAAGCAGGAATCCTTTCTCTTTATCCCCTGAGATTTATGTACATCATCCAGAGACCAGAGTTACTGAGAGGTGATTGTGTACTAATGAGCTTTACAAATGGTAGCTCTTCTGCCGTGTGTGTGTGTGTGTGTGTGTGTGTGTGTGTGTAGTTTGATGTTTAAGCACCTGAACAAAGAGCACTGACTGCATTTTCCAAAGTGCTTTTAGAAACATGTCCTAAATATAAACTTTGTTTAACATACCAGTGGTATTCCAATACCAGTGCTTAGTGAACACTCTTAGTTCCCTAGTGAGCTTTTGAATTTCACTCAGTGCTTGAACTGAGAGCACCTGTTTAATATTTATGGAGATTCACAATGTGTTAAGTACCAAATGGGGCTGGTAGGAGTAAATGTTCAAGGATGGCTTCATTTTGTTTAAGTACTAGGAAGTAGGAGGGCAATGCATGCCTCACTGATTAGGAACAGACATCAAGCAGGTCTTCTGGAAGGACATTTGAACTTGTCTGACCAAAGGCAGTTAGTGGTGGGATCCACCAAAATCAAATATCCTTTCCCACTTCTTAAAAAGGCCTAGAATTTTAGTGTTCAGTTCTATCAATACATGCATGCATATACATCCATATAAACACACTCATTCAAGACATGGGGGGCATGCATCATCCATAACTCTTTCAAATGTTGCTTTCCAGTCAATCTGCCCCACTCATGTACCTCAGCACTTTCTCACTCCTATGAACTTTGTGCAATTAAATGTTTACTTACGGGTGTACAGATTCTTTCATTCAATTATGATTTGGCTTCACCCATGGTGTTGATATAACTTAGATCTTTCTCATGACAGCAAAAAATAATATGATAATTCCTTTACACTGGTTCTTGTGAGTTCTACTTTTGTTCTAATGTTTTTTTTCTTCCTGTGAAATTACCAATTCTCTTCTTTATACAGTACTATGGTCTTAAAATCTTCCTGAACTCCTTCTCATAGTTCTTCATGGTTATTTGCAGAAAAGCTTCACTTTCAGACTCCCCAAGTCACATTTTAAGTATGGATCTTCCTGACTTCTGCATCTAGTTGAAATGTTGAAGCGTTACTACCACCATTTCATTGGCAGCTCTCAGATGCCTAGGAATACCCTCTTTGAGTAAGGAGGCTTCCTTGCATTAGAGACTCTGTTTTATGAAATTGCAGCAGGTAGAATTATGTAGGTTAGCACTGCATTTGCTCAGTGTGGGAACTTCCAGGTTGAAAGCTAGCTTAAAAGCATCTCTACTATTATGTAGAAGTTGCTTTTGGTTAGGTTGCACTCTTTCAATACTCTGAAATTTGATATCCTTCCAATCACTTTTAACCTTTGACCTATGCTGTCAGACCCATTTTGGGGTATGAACATGCTTGAATAACTTTGTAATTTTTTTTTAGCAGTTTTAGTAAGCCAGAACTGCTGAAGAAATGAAGTTGTAATTAGGTTTCTTTGGTAAGTGAGCTGTCACGTTTTTATTCATGTCAAGGTTGATCAGATTCTTTTCTCACACCAAAATACCATGTGCAGAATACAGTAGTGTGTTGACTCTGAAAAAATCATACAAAATAATGTTCCCTGAGAAACCTCTGATCTGCCTTATAGGTACCTTACATACCTGCTCTCAGTGATGTGGAATCCTTCTGAATTCTGGAGCAGCGCTTTAACCATAACACTAGAGAAAGACACCTTCATATCTCACTGTGTATCACTGCTTTGGTGACCAGTCAAGTAGCAATATTTAATGTAACTTCTGCACATATCTCAGAGTGTTAGTTAAGACTCATGTGTATCTAGATGCTCTATTGCTGTATTGGGAATTGTATCTTCTTTCCTTGGCTTTGTAGATATTTCCATGCGTATTCTCCTTTATGCTATTTGGATTTACCGTAGGTTGAACTGCCAGAAGCAGTTCAACAGAAGAACAAGTATTACATCCTTGGCATCAAGAGTATATAATTTTTAAGCCCTGAAGGTAAGAAATTTGATGTGCTAGCAGAAAGCAAAGGAGATAACATTTGCAATACAAATTGTAAACACAGCTTTCCATTCCCACCCCTTGGAATACAGTGGCATAGTTGCCAGAAAAGGTGACGGCATGTTTATCATGTAAACATCATAACCCGTTCAAAAGCCTTTCAAGAATACAGAATGTGATCTGCAACCATAGGAAATCCTGGTCTCTATAATCTCAAATTTTCTCCCTCGGTCTCTCCTGTCCTTTTAAATTTCTCTCCCTCACCACTGCCTCTTCTCACCTCTCTTCCTTTCCTCTTCACTTTTTTCTTTCAGTATTTGGACATACCTAGTGCACACTACAGATCATTGTAGCCCCTGATTGGAACCATAGTAAATAAAATACAGACTTATATCTCAAGGGACCTGTGTTTCCTTTTTCTTCCTCTTGCTTCTTTCTTTCGAATTGATTTTATACTATGCCATTTGACTAAAACTAGAGTATCTCAGGAACAACAAAGTGGGAGTCACTCAATTTTACCTGCCAACCCAGGACCCCTGTATGGAAAGTGATGTTGATTTCATTTTCTCTGAGCTTGGGCTGGGAACAAGGGACCATGGAAAACCTCTTGCTTACAGTTGTATTTATTATTGACAAGGAATAATGCAACTAGTTATATACACCCACCTGGTCCCAAAAATGTATCATCAAGGCCCATGTTAGCTGTTGATAAGACTTCTTGGATGTCTGTGATTATATTCCTCAAGTACTAGCAATACATTTTCCCAAGGGCAGCAATCACTAAACTGAGCATGTCAGTTTAGAAGATTAATCAGATAACAGTTATGAGATACTGAAGCTGCCTAGTCCTCACTCTGAGATACCGTTAATTACTCTATATTCTCATTTGTTTCCTGGGAGAATCTTCAAATCCTTAGTTAATCTCACTGCATTTTGGTTAATCTGAACTGCAGACATTTAAGCATCTGCCTTTGTGCACTGTAAAGACTTTCTGGGGTGAGCTTTTATTCTGCTCTCCAGCATAAGAGAATCTGAAAGTGATGGGTTGATTGGCATATCTCTTTCACTGTGAGCATCGAGTTCCTAAAATAAAAAAATGCTTGCTTTTATTTCAATTATGCATTATATATACAGAATATCACGTCTCACCTTCTATAATTCTGGCCCACATGTTTCACATGGTAGAAGCATACCAGCAATTGATGGATTAGGAATATTATTTTGCACACCTCAAATTTGATTTTCTGTATGTTTTTGATTTTTTATTTGATTTGCCATACATAAATCCACAAATACACTAAAATTTCCCTCTAAAATACACAAAAATCTCTCTGTAAAAATTAAATAAATAAATAATTTCTAGATAAATTCTGGCATAGTTATGATATAAGATAACTATAACTCTCAACGTGCTAGATGTCAGGTGTGGCAAATTCATGTCCCCTGAAATCAAAGAATGAATTCCAAAGGTAAAGAAGATTAAGAGTATGAAAGTTTTATTAAGAGAGAGCTCCTGAGAGGTAGGAGGGGTCCTGGAAGTAGGTTGCCACTGAGGCCTTTCATTAGGAGTAATTTATACAGCAAAGTCATCGTTTTGGTTACTTCTCTCTCATTGTCGAGGTAGAATACCTGATGCCCAAAATCAGGGAAGGGAAGGTTTATTTTTATAGTTCTTGTGGGTTTAAGTTCAGACTCCGCTGACTGCAAGGCAGGATGGCATGGGCGGGGGCAGCCATTTATGACCACTGTAAACAGGAAGCAGCAAGAGCAGAAGAGAGAAGACAAGCCTTCTTCCTGCCCTGACACTGTAGCTGGCTCCACCCTGGGTGAATTCAGCACTCACACCACCAATCCCAGCGCCAGACAGCAAACCAATCATGAACATCAGAGTCAGCCACATCCATGATTGCCTGAGGCTTAAGGGGGGCCATCTGAACATAAACCATAATGGTCACCATGCGAGTACAATGCAGGTCAAACTGTAATCAACCCATACAATTACAAGTATAGTAGCTTAACTAATACCAGTCTAAAAGAGAAGTGACTCAGATAGCAAGGGTTTTTGGAAAAAAAGCATTTTTGGGAAGGGACAGGTCCAATATTCTAATCACCTACCTGAGTGAGTTATGTCCATCTGGGCTTCCTGGACCAGGTAGTGCTAATTATAGTATAATTCCAAGTTACTGCTTATCTCTGAGGGAGGCATAGAGGCCTAGACATTGCATCTTTATCTTGAGGCCTAGCCCTCTTCAGATGTACTTCCAAACACAGCTATTATGTCCTTATTTTTTTCTGCTGACTTCCTTGAGACCCTAGTCCTTCTCTGACTATATGTTAATTTCTGTCTAAGTTAGCTGCCTATAATCATTACACAAGTTTTTTTTCTTTGAGTTTTTGTTTTACACAAGTTTTTTAAACGTAATTTTTATCAAAGAGAAAATTGATATTCTTGTATGTGCAAGAATCCACTTTCTTAGTACTTCTGGAAATATTTATAATCACAATACTTTACTAAAGAACTATATTAATCAGTCTATATAATAAAGATAGTCATGTTAGTGGTTTATGCAGGCATTTCATTAAAGTCCTACCTTTTCCCCTCTACTTCTAAATTTTTGGTCCTGGTAGGGCCATTGCCTCATTCAAGATCACTAAAGATGTGGTGAAATTGTCCATTCAGAAATACTTTCTGCCACAGAACATTTTTCTGATGCTTATCATATAAGAATTACAGACAATTGGGCTTGCTTTCTGCATTCCAGGACTCAAGGTCAACTCAGTACCTGCTAATCACTCATAAGTTGGGTCTGTGAAGTATCTGGTAAGATTTTTGGCACAAATAAGAGACAAAGAAAGAGAAAGAGGCTTTTATTGAGGGCAGGGGGAGGCTGCAGAAGAGATGCAAGCACCCTCTGAGGGAACAAAGGAAAGCAAAGACTTTTATTGGGTTTGTCAGGGGAGGGGTTTTGAGGTTTGACATAAATGTTGTGTCCGTAGCTGGTTGGCAGTTACTTTGGTGCGTGCCGGGCTGGTGACAGGAAGCTAGTTCAGGCCAGAGAGGAGAAAGAAGCAGGAAGTCAGACAGGTTGTTGTTTTGGGCCTTTTCGCTGTCCTGCACCACTGCCTCGATGACTTAGCAAAACACACATGGGGAAAACTTTTGGCAAGATAGAGAGACAAATAAAGGAATAAGAGGCCTTTATGGAGGTTACAGAAGAGCTGGAGAAGAGACACAAGCACCCTCACGCGAGAACAAAGAAGTGGAAGTATTTTTATCAGGTCTGGCTGGGGGAGGAGTTTGGGAGGTGGGCAAAATGATGTATTAACAGCTGATTTGAAGGAGCAGCTGCGTGCACAAAACAGGAAATAGATTACTTGGGGCTGGGAGTGGAGCCCTTGGGTGGTTGTGAATTCTTGGGATTGGAGAGGGCTCGGTACACACGCAAAATGGGAGTGGGAGGTTTATTTCTGGAACTAGAGGGAGAACATAGAAGTTACTCTTAGAGAGATAAGCTGCTTCTCTGGGCCCTGTACCAAGATGGGTGGATGCCATGTTAGAGACAGCTAATCCCCAGGCTGGCAGAATCTATCACTATCAAAGAAAAATTGTATCAGACAAAGTTAAATAGGCAAAGAAGATTTCATTGGAGACTACTGCAATAGGCAGAGAGATTTTACTCAAGTTGGTTGTAACAAAAGACAGGAAGCATTTTAAACACGAGAAAGAGTTAGTGCAAAAGTACTGGAGGACATAAAGGGAGGAAAGCAGGTTGACCAGCGTGCTCTGGTCCTCTGTGTTTGCTAATTGGGTTCATTAAAGTCAGGCTCCCCGCCTCTCACAGAAACTGGGAGGTGGGAAAGCCAACTTCTTTCAGGGTCTCATGTCACAAGGTTTTCTCCGAGGCCTTTGAGAAAGATATTCTGGCAAGAGTCTGAAGATTAACCTACACTTCAAAGGGTAGGAAAAAAATTCACAACTATAAATTTTGTGAGGTGAATATTCTAAGAAAAATAAAAGAGATCAGGGTCTTATGTTCAGGAAAAAACCTGTCTAAAAACTTAGATAAGCTAAAGGCGTGGTTAAGATGCATTCATCAGTATTCATCCATTTACTTTAAGCTGCTAGTCTTCTTCCTTAAATGCTTGTTGATTTTGTAAGGAAGAAATATAACCTCAACTTCTTTTGCTGGGAGAGTCACATTGTTTTGTCTTCTCACCAATTTCTGTTATTCTTGCTTGGTGCACCTTTAATTCTGTTGGAGAATTTCCTTCATTTTCTGCCAACCTAATCTGTAACAGGGTGTGTATTTATGAGTTCTACCTCACTTTCTTTCTAAAAGAAGGTCAAGATGCTCAATTTTATTATCTCCAGCTTTTGTAGTCTGAATTCAGTTTATGGTGCCCGAAGGATGAAGACCATATCATGATTGAGCTTTGATTTCTACACACAGATGGGTCACTAAGCACTACTTTGCCCCAAGCAAAGAAGCACCCATTCACTGCTCAGTGATCAGACAACCGATGTCCCTGAAATGCACAGAACTGAGTAGTGTGATACTGTCTAAACAATGCATGTCACAGCAGTCTGTTTCTCAGCACTCTTTGAAGACTGAATATTCACTGTGTGCATATGTTAAATGTCAAGGGTAATTCACTGAAAATTTCAGCTCTGAAGAAAACAGAAATTCAAGCATTGATATCTACAGGAGAAACAACGAAGGAGGCAGCCCACAAAGGTGAGGAAACAGTGTGTGATTTGAAGTTTAAAGAAAATACAGAAGTGTCAAATGTGCAAACAAAGACACGGCACATTCACAGAAACATAAACCAAACTGAGAAGAATGCTTAGAGAAACTGACAGGAAAGGATGTTAAAATGGCTGCAGATCGAAGACTGCATAAATAAAGCCCAGTTCAACTTGCTGGCTTCCAGAAGGTCCTGCGACTTTCACTGCAGAGGAAGGCAGAAGTCTGGATCGCCTTGCAGTTCTCAGAGGTGGTCACTTGCCTAATTGTGAGGGAGGAAAAAGGACAAATAGTTGATAGAAGCTCATGGAGAAACTTGACGAATAAAAGATTAAGGGAAGACTCTGGAGAAAAAAAAAAAGCAGAAAAATACAGGTTTGCAGTGCTACATGCTATTGACCTTATTTAGCAGGAGGCCTGAGTCCCAGATAGGAGTTCATTGGCTGGGTTAATGGGGGCACAACATGTTGATTTACAGTGCGGGTGCTTTGCAATAATAGAGAGAATAACTGTTGACCTATTGTCTTGTTGAGTTCAGGTTACTTTAACAAAATACCATATAGTGGATGGCTTAAACAACAGGAATTTTTTATCTCAGTTCTGGAGGCTGGGATGTCTGAGTTGGTGGTGACAGTCTGGTCAGGTTTTGATGAGGACTTGAGGTTTGCAGATTCCCATATTCTTGCCCTGTCTTCAGAAGAGACCAAGCTATGGCTTTTCCTCCTTCTTAAAAGAAAATTAATCCATCACTGGGGCCTCCACTTTCATGATCTCATCTAAATTCGATTGCTTTCTAAAGCCCCACTTCCACATACCATGACATCAGGGGTTAGAGTTTCAACATACGCATTTTGGAAAGATACAGCATTTAATCCATAGTGCCTCTTAAAGTAAAAACAATGGGATAATCTATTGAGTTAGGTAGGTAGGGTCCAGAATAGATGTCATAATCTCAGAAATAAATAATAACAGGCACATTTATTGTTTAAAGAATGCTTCCTTTTTTCCATCATGGATGGGGAATGGTTTGGAATTGTTCAGTTCAGCTTATAATATCTGCTCAAACAAGAAACAGTCATGAAATTGGAAGACTCAACCTGTCAGATTTCTTGCCTAACTCTGTCTTCATCCATAGCTCTTATTTCATCAAAGATGGAAGGGTGGCCAGGGAGGAACCTCCTAAAATCCATTAGAAAAGAGCTGTCCTTGACTGGAGCTCAGGAATTCTGACCCTGATTCCTAAGTCTGTGGATTTTTTGTTTTATATTTCTTATTTTCCGGTGAAGATTGGGATTTGTCATCTAATAAACTTGCTTCAAACATTCAAAAACCGCAATAAATTTCTCACTTCATATTGAAACTCCGGGGTTTTGGATCTCATTAGTTCTTCCCTTACTTTTCTCAGTGAGTCAAATTTTAAAAATGTTATCAAGCAATAGTTTAAGGAAGAATCTAAAAGCATGATGACACTTGGAGTTAAACTTATGTAAATATCCGTGTAAACTTTGAATTTTGTTTGAAATTCTCCTTATGAAATTAACACATTGGATTGAAAGAAGAACAGAAAGAAAAAGCGGAATGGGAAGAGCAGTAGATATTCCAAGAATCAAAGTGTTCTGTAATCCTTAGATGGTAAAGGCTTTTCCATTGAAGGAGTAACACATGCCAGGTATACGTGCTTATTTGGAACATGGACACGGAACCATCTCAATTGTCCCAACTGCCAGCTATTATCCACACTTTACGTGTAAGAAAACTGAAGCTAAAAGAGTTACCATGCCAGAAATCCTCAGCCTCTGCCAAGTTGTGGGGTCACCACCCATCCCATGGTGACAAAATGGAGCCCATCCAACAGAGCTACCTCAAAGTACTTGGAAAATATATGGATTCCTGGGCCCCATCATATATGCAAAAATTTAGAATTTCGTAGGGTAGACACATTGTTCTCATGTTTAACAAGCACCCAGGTAATCCTTGTGCACAATTTTGGAATTGAGAACCATTGTCTGACTCCTAAAATTGACTCCTAAAAACTGGTGTGAGACATACTCATTCTATACTGAAGTTGATGGTTTTTATTCTTTGAGCTTTCCTTGAATCTCTTATACTGCTTTGTGCTGCTATAACAGAAAACTTGAGACTGGGCAACTTATAAATAGTTAAGAGACTCAGAAGTTCAAAATCCATGTGCTCACGTCTGGTGATGGCCTTTGTACTGCCTCATCCCATAGCAGAAGGCAAAGGGGCAAAGGAACACTGAGAGAGTAAGGAAAGCTTACAGCCTTGGTAAATGTCATTAACTTACACATAAGGGATGGAGCCTCGTGACCTAAAAGCTTCCCTTTAGGCTCTACCTCTCAACACTGTTGCATTTGAAGTTAAATTTTCATGGTCTTTGGGGAATCACCTTTATACTGCAGCACAAAATCTAGTGCATTTCTTTGGGCCAGCATTTCATTTCTATCTTACTTTTCCTGGATAGGGAACGAGGGACCTGTGCAAATGAAAATTTTATTCCTCAGAATTAAGGGAAATTCTTGCTTCCCTAACATCTACATGGTGAAAAGTAAAGGCTGCAATTGAAGTTCTTTAATATTTATTAAGATTTTGTAAATATAGAAATCTTGATGTTTTAATTGCTTTCTTCTCACTTTGACCTTGAAGGAAACTTTCTTTTCTTTTTCTTTTGCACTGAAGCTTGAACATATAACCATACAAAACAGGACCCTGGACAGTGGTTATTAATCACATATATTTGTAGGCTGTGGGAGGGGGACACAAAACACTTCAGGGTGTCATGAGGTTGCACTTAGGCATAGAATGAACAGCTAGAATCTGTGGGTGGCAGAATCTGTAGTATCAAGGGGTGAGGTGACCTCTGGTTTATGCGGAAGGACGATTAGCTCATTTGTGTAATTCTACAACCTGGCAGTGCAGTGAGGTCATGTATTCTAAGATAAGCTGGAATGGTGCACAGTGCCTTTGGTAAGAAAGTTTGAGTAGAAACTTTACCTTTAGGAGCAGGAGAGGGGAGGCAATTATAGTTAGGTCATTCATGACCTTCTTAGTTTAACTAGATTTCAAGACAGCATATACTATTAAGTCTAATTTTTATCTATTCATCTACATATTTTGGATTTGTTCCTATATTTGTGTGTCTATCTATCACTTTCCCTTTCTATCTCTCTCTTTCTCTCTCTCTCTGTCATCTGTCACTTATCTATTTATCTATCTCTCTGTCATCTACTTTGTAATCACCTAATGTCATAAAGGAAAGATTCTAATTTTTTTTTCTGAAAATGGGTTTCACTATGTTGAAACCCCTCTCTTACCATTTACTGTTCTTCCAAAATATCCATGTGTCATTTCTTAACTTTTCCGTCACTTTCAGTTATAAAAACAGTGTGCCTTGGGTGTGAACATTTAGATCTTTCTATTTTAAAGCTTTAAGCTTTTATCCTTTCACTGCAGAGGTCAGACTTGAGGATCCAGCTGCCGGGTGTTTGAAAGTGGTGTTCTCTACTTTCTCAGAGTCCTCTGGTGCGGACAAGAGGAGAGGGGGAGAGAAAATAAATTGGCTCATTCCTACAGACAGTGAGTTGTGCCTTGTCTCCCAGGTTGGCTGAATTGCTTTGCCTTTGTGTGGCAAGGCTACATCGCTGGGGATAAGTTTGTCATCTTCCCATTCCTTTGTGAGGGCCCAGAGGCCATCTCCGAAATGGTCTTTACCCCTGGCATCTCCATGTCCTCTTTCTTTTTCTTAGGATCTGCTATCAGGGTCTTTTAGCTCCATTCCCGTCATTAGCTTTTCTTTGCCTAACCTATGGACTTTCTTAGCACTTTCTCTTTTAACTCTTCTGGTTTTGAAAACCTTTCTTCACTGCTTTCAGATTCTGGATGTGAAGTATGCGCCCTGAGAGTTTTCTAGCCCATGGTTTCTGGGCGAGAGAAAAATCATCTGCTGTTAAACCAGTGACAGTAATCTGGAGTCCATCTAACTTCTAGGAAAGGGAGAAACACCCCTGTCTGATGTTTCACAAACTCTGCATTCTTTGGTGAGACAGTCTCTTCTCATTACCCTAGGACTCATATCTTTGCTATACCAGCCAGAGTTTGGCTTTCAGGGGAGTGGAGTGGTAGTATTTTAATATCTGTTTTGCTAAAATGACCCATTTCAGAAATTTTTGTCAAAAGTTTGGACTATACAGTGTTTCACAGCCATATCTTTTATCCTCATCTGAAGTCTCGGGTTGTAATTAGTGGAAATACTTACTATATACATTTCATATCTATATTGATTTACTATATACAAGAAATTTCAAATGTTCTACTTTGACAACAATAAACATTTCCATAACTAGAAGTCTGGTATGTGTACAGATCTTAATTCTAAAACGAAAGGATTTTTTTTACTAAAACAAGTACTGTTGCTGTAAATGTATAACATGCTATTTTGTTGCTTTAAACTATTAGTCTCTATACACTCTGTTATGTACTTTTGACAACTCAGATAAATTTCCAAGTGAACTTTGAGGACTATAGATATGAACATTTCATGTTTTTTTCCCCCTGTGGAGACTGATTGATGGTTTCTAAAAATACAATACTAAGGAATGAAGATGTCAGAAGTCATCTGGACTAGACCCTTGCTTCCAACCACTTATGGTGGGACTGATTGCAGTCTAAATTTGTCCTTCTTCTTTTTCTAAAGTACCTGACTAATGGAGACCCCACAACCTTCTTTGACTTGGGTTCACACAAGTCTTTCTCCTAACACCTAACATTAATCTCTCCTCCTGTGATGTAAACTCATTTTTAATTATCTTATCTTTGTTGTTTCAGCTCTTTGACTTTCTCCTTATATTTGATTTCAATGGTGGATAAAAATAATCTGAATTTCCCTCAGATCTAATGTTGTGCTCAGAAAGCTTCCCAGATAGATTCTAAACTGTATAGAAAAATAAAGAAGAATGCCAGAAGGCTGGCAAGCTGTCTGCTCCTCCTCATCCCAGACCCACAGAATGAAAAAGGGATAGCTACATCATGGGGGGAAGAGGAACAAAAAGCTAAAAAGACAAACTAGAAGAAAGAAACTGAGGATGTAAAGTGTGCAGCACCTATGTTGGTTCATAGTAGAAAACCAGCATTTTACCCTTTATTCAGAAAGCCATGTTGGGGCTTGAGCCCAACTGAAACTTTGCCAGGCCTCATTCCCTGTCACCCTACATGTCCTGCTGAATGAATGGTAATCCCTAATCATCTACCTCTTCCTAACAGTGAGGAGCAAAGGGATATTGGTTGTAAGGGGACAATTCACTGGACTTCTCCACTGTCAGTAAGTATGGGCAATGCATATTTAATGATTAAAGGGCAGCAAAAGTGTGTGTGTGTGTGAGAGAGAGAGAGAGAGCAAGAGAGAGAGAGAGAGACAGACAGACAGACAGAGACAGAGAGAGACAGAGAGGGAGAGGAAGAAGTGAATATGTTCTGGGGAAGAAATAAACAGAAAGCTTAACATGTAGGTACACAGGAAAATATGAGATGATGCCTAAAATAAATTCACAAACTTATGGATCTAATATATTTTGGTAACCTTACTTAGTTTCAATCATTAAAAAAGAGTCATTGATACTCTTCTGTTGCATTAATAAAAAGTTATAATGTGGTATTTTAATGAATTAATTCTATGACCTATTTTCTCATTGGCAACTAAACAGCATTTGTGTCAGCAAAAATTGAAGTGTGATTACATTTGCTTTAAAATATTCACATTCTTTTCTACTTTCTTTTTTCCATATGTGTTTCATTCTGATAAAGTTATCTCCTTGATTGAAGGGAAGCTGAGTTTTGAGAATGAATGACCATTTCTTTAGCATTCAATAATTTAAAATCATATGTAAACCTAATGAAAGAGTTAATTATATTCCTCTCCCCAAAGTTGAAATTTTATACCCAAATAAGTTTATTTTTTTGTAATAAAGGTAAAAAGGTTGTAGTAAGGAACCCCCAGTGTGTTAAAGATTTATTATTTTCAGACAAGGCAAAATTGTTACTCCCATTTCAATTTCCCTAGAAAAAATTTAAGACCTCTATGCCTACATTTTTAAAAGGTTAGGAGGAACTGTACACAGTTGACATTTCAGTGTATGATCAAAGTGTTTCTCAATCTTAAATATATACTTTAAATGTGTCAGATACACCATCACCTGCTCACCGTAGCATATAAACTTTCTCACACACCATCTGACATTTCTTGACTGAGTGATTTCACTGTTCAGTATGTCCTACTTTCTGCTTGTCAAGTAACTCTAGTTAGCATTATGTCTGAGGAGGACCTATTACATGCTAGTAACAAACTGTGTCTATGCTTATCTTCTTAATTCCCATATCATTTTTTAGATATTTTAAGTGATTGTCATTGCCCTTTCATTGGTGGACAAAAGTGGGGGTAAGAATTTAAATTTCACAACATAAAAAAATTAGCACAACAGACAGCAATGTTGTCTAGAATATCATGACTTGTATATTTGAAAATTCTGAGGATTAACTGTGATGTTTATGTTACCACCATTGTGTTTTCATTCCCAAATCTTGTGAAAATCAATAAGTAGCTCTTGAAAGACAGCAAAAAATAAGAAAGGAAGATCATGAGGTCATTTTTAAAAAGTTACTTGGCCTTGTCTATTTTGGATAAATGCAATAATAGCTCCATTTGAATTTTCTATATCAAAACAATATGACGGACTGAGACTGACACTCTGCTGCATAGCAAGACAACTCGCTTTGAAAACAACGTCTTTTTAAATACAGTCTTCTTTTGGCGAAATGATGTCTTTCAAAAAATGAAGTTTGTTTCAAGAAAATTTTGACTCTAGTATCTTGGATATTGTTTGCTTTGCGGGGAGGGTTGGCTATTTTGCTTAAATTGTACATGAATGGCTGAATGTTATTTCAACAGTTTATATTCTATTTTATGGTAAGCTAAATGATACCTTTCTTTACAGATGACAGACAGGCAAAACAATTGAGGAAGCACAATTGAGGAAGCATGATTAAGGAAAGCAGACTTAGTTGGAAAGAATCACTGAAGGACTGAGTGAAAAATCAGAAAGTCAGAGAGTCAAATCAGTGCTGCTCAGTGTCCATGGGGGACATGTAAGCATTACTGAGCTGTAGACAGCTTAACTCCCTTTGGCTTTCTCCCTTAGCCCTCCTGTGGAAGCCCGACATTGAACACACATGGTTTAAAACATCTATTATGCTATGACAGTAATCACACAACTATACTAGAAGACTAATAAAGTTAAAAGTAGTACAAATTTACTTCTTTTTGGAAAGCGATCTTAGGGTTATCTTTTTTCTTGTTCACCTTTTCTGAGTCATGAAACAGAAAGAATCACATCAAATCATCAGAACAGAAAGTACAAATTTCTCCAAGTAAATCACAACAATGATGATGAAAGGAAATATTTGTAATCCTTCTTTTTTTTCCTATATATTTTAGCTTTTGAGTGATACACAGTCAGTATAATAGTTTGCCCAATTTATACTATCCTTTGGATGGAATCTCAGCTCAGATATAAGCTGAAAATGCTATTGTCTTGGTTTCTTGTCTCTTGTTGCTGAGACAGAATACCTGACACTCAAAATGAAGGAAGGAAAGGTTTATTTAACTCACTGTTAATGGAGGTTTCAGCCCATAAGCAGCTGGTTCCAAGGCAAGGTAGCATGGCACTGGGGCAACACTTTAAGGCAGCAGCCAGCAAAAGCAACCAGAACAAAAGAGGGAGGAGCAAACCTCTTTTCCTGCCTTATACTGTACACAGGCTATCCTCCCCCGAGGGAGGATGTAGCACTTACAAAATCTCCTTGCCTTCCTCTTGCACAGGACTAGAATATTTACAAAGTAAGAACCCTGGATCTCTGTTGAGTCTCTTAGTTAAACTTCTAAACTTCTCAAGTTGACGCAATGTATCAACTATAACAGCTATTTCAACATTCTATTGAGCAGCAGATGCTTCTTTTTTTAAATTTTAAAAATCAAAACAGAAAAAAGGATAGAAATGATACAGAATTTTAAAAAAGTAGGAAATTAACACTAGTTAATACATTGCATATTGTCATCTTAGAAGCAATCATTCAGTTTACAAGATCCAGGCATTAAAAAAAAACCACACAAACATGTGATCCTTTGGTTGTCTTACACACTACATCATAAAGAAGCTGCTGTCACTTCTTTGACATGAAGAGTGTCTCTTGGTTCCAGGGTACATCAAGGAATGTGATACCAATAAGTTATCTATAGTAATTCCTCATTATCCATGGGAGCTATAATCCAAGACCCCTAGCAAGTGCCAGAGCTACAGCTACAGCTGAATATGTATATATAGTTTCCTTTGCCTATACCTATACATATTAATTTATCACTTATACATATACATACCTATGAATTTATTTTTCTTTTTCATAATTTTATGAATGTAAGATTAACTCATAGATTATTGTAATCTCAACATATGACTTTTTAATTCCATTATTAAGTAAAGGACTTATTTTTTCACTTAAGTAAAACATTTTACATCTTCTCTTTGGCATATCTGAATTGCCAGCATCATTACGCTTGAACTTTGGGACTGCCACTCAGTAAAATGAATGTTACTTGAACACAAGCACAATGGTATTATGACAGTCAATCTGATAATTGAGAGTGCTATTAAGTGACTAATGCATGGATAGTCTATATAGTGTAGATACCCGGATAAAAGGTTGATTAACATCCCAGGAAGAATGTGGCAGAACAGAGTGGGACCATACACTACTCAGAATGACAACTAATTTGTAGTTTATGTATTATTTCCAGAATTTTCCATTTAATATTTTCAGACTGTGGTTGACCGTGACTAACTGAAAACACAGAAAGCAAAACTCAGTGGAACAGCTGACCACTGCACTGGGAGGCCTTGCAGAGACACTGGAGACACTGAAGAAAAAACCCCAGAGCTCATGTTGATCCTAGTAATAGTGCATCAGCATCCCATCCGAGGTAAAAGAATCTGTGGTGCTCTATTTGTTGCAAGTGGCTGATTGGTTCCCATGGATGATGATATACGTAGGACTCAGAGTTGGCCTCTGTTGCTGATAAGTCAAATACTCATCCATGGCAGAGGCTTTGGAGACAGAAATCTCATCTTGAGCTAGTCATGTACAGCCTCCATCCTTTCCCACATGACTATTTCCTCTCTGGACGCTGAAGTGGCTGGTGAGAGAGTCTGGCTTATGCCACTAAGCGAATAATTTTGTATAGCTGACGGTCCAGTATTCCTTAGTGGCAAGTGCTCTCATGAATTCACCCAAAGACTCCTCCTATAGATTCCTTTCCAATATTCTTTTTTTTTTTTTGATGCCTTTCTTCTTTCAAAATACTTGCTTCTGGCCAGGGAGTTTGAATACATCCTTACCCCAGACCACTTCTTCTTTCATCCAAAGTTGATGATTAGGAATATTCCTCAAAGTTCTGTGCACCAGGCCAATTTCCCCACTCCTGTATTTTTAGGGTTATTTCTGAGTGGACTTGGCAGTTTCACAACTGCACAATAGCAGTTTCACCTATTATTTTTACTCTGCAAGAATATTTCAAATTAATCTACAAATAAAGCTCAGATTAAAAAAAGAATTGTATCCGATTGTTGTATAGCACCTTTACCCTTCCTCCTCTGCAAGGTCATGAAGACGTGGCTTGGTGTTTCTGACAATCCTTACTTTCTGATGCACATCTTGAGTTGCACACACACTTGATGCCCCGTCTGCATCATAGGATATACAGCCTACTAACATGCTACAGGGGAGTTTTGTGTAATATTATTATTATTATTATTATTATTATTGCTATAAAAGACATTGTCTTGGGTTGGAATCCTAGAGTTCTACAATTTTGGGAGGAGGCTGGGGATTCTTGGTTAAAACTACTTGGTATTTTCATCTATAGCAAATTCTTCTCGAATCATTGGATCTGCTGTGCCATTTAATGTGAACCTCAAGGCGCTAAATTCTTCAGTGTTGTGGACTCTTTAAAAGTGTGTCTTCTGTAGTCTGCTGCACCTTTTAGCAAGCACAGGATGCCAGAGAATTTGCTCACTTTGTCTGTGCTGACATCAATACGGGGAAGTAAGGCCCTGCCCTACCGCACACAGAGGCAGCCACGTTCCCTCTCCACTGTGCTGTGATAGAGGGCAGAATTCGCAACGACTGTAACAGAGAATGGGAAATATTGAATCAACATAGAGTAAGTTACTGCACAATGTGTTGCCTTCCCTCTTATAGTGAAAACAATGGAAGAAGTTGATCTAAATCTGTGAACCCAAATGTAGACAGAGGTATTACTTCAGGAGTTTTTAGGGGCCCCAACAATCCTGGAACTCATATCTGGGCTAGAGTTGATACCTCTCAAGCTGGCTCAGAGAAGATGGGAAGAAGCCTGAAATGGGTTGGATGGGCCTCTAGATTGAAAATATACTGCTGCACAAATGCTATCAGACCAGCAAGAAACTAAAAGAAATACACTCCATTTTCCTTTTTCAGAGTCTCAGTGTCTTTTCAAGGCACATGTTGGAGCTCACTTGCAGAGAAGAAATGGGGCTGGCAGAGTCTTAACTCCAGAATGAAAAGATAAAGTTCAGAAAAGAGGGACTAGAGTTGGGAGATGATACTGTAATATCCAGAACATTTGACAAAAAAATAAATAATAAAAAAATGCCAAATAAATCCATGTCAACTTAATTCTTTCAAATCCAGATTAAAATTTCTTAAACCATTTATGAGTATTTATATCACTACTCTCCAGGTTCTAAACTAGGCAGGTGCCCATTTCATTCGGTCAATTGTTATTTGTTTTTCCTGAAAACTTTGCAACACATTTTCTATGTGCTACTCCAGGTGGCTGGTTGCTTTGCCCTCAAAACTTCTTTTAATTTTTTAAATTTGATATATAAAACCTGCAAATATTGATAGGGTACCATTAGATGTTTTGATATAATTTTATATTGTGTAATGTTCAAATTAAGGTAAACATATGCATCTCATAAATTATTTATTGCTTTTTATGGTGAAAAGAATCAAAATCTATTTCATCTTGTCTTGAAATGCACAGTACATTATCATTATTTATAGTCACCCTTCTGTGAAAGAGCACACCAGAACTTCTGGTGTCTATCTAACTATTCCATGGTACCTACTGATTACTCTCTCATCTCTCCTTTCAAAGCATTTGCTACAAGTATTTTCTCTAGTCCAACTAGAATGGCTAGAAAGAAGAAAAGGGCAAAGACAATAATGGTTTAGACATAGAAAAGAACTTCAGTAGAAAAATATTCAATAGTCTTAACTGCTACATGTTATAGTTAAGGTGGACCATGTACTTTATTGGCTTTGGAGCCACAAAAAGATGAGTAAAACATTTCAGACTATGTCTGGGTGGGTCAGAAAAGTGTCACCTCAGAGTCTATATACAGTTGTTTCCTCATCCTTCCTTCTCTAGCACTTCTCCCCTGCTGCATTTCTTAGTTAAAATGACTAGAACAACGAGGCTGTGACATGTTCTTCTGCCAGGATGATTTTTCCCTTGGAGCCATCTTGCCATGGACTGAAAGCCCTGACATCATTAGCCAAATTAAAACTATTCATTTTTAAATTGTGGGTGTTAAGTATTATGTTTCAGTGCAAAGAAAGTCGAATAACACAGAAAATTTATGTAGGGACAGGAAGCATTGCTGTGGCTATATCTGGTCATGTAATTCAGAAACCATTGGAAGTGTCTTACAGGAGGAGTCTGCAAAGGTTTGGAAATTCTGGATAAAGAGGCCTTAGAATACTGTAGACATTTTAATCGGTACATTTGGTTAGAGGTAAGAAGAAGACCATGATAAAAATTCAGGCAGTAAAGTTGAGTGTCACATGGTTTTAGTTGGGAACAGAGCTTTATTGGCCAAAGGATGAGAGACCATGTGTACAAACTCTGACAAAAATTCTATGTTTTGGCCACATCCTCAGACTCAGATTGAGATTAATGGTGATAGACTATCTGATGTGGTAGAGGAAATTTCTAGGTAACCCAACATTCAGAATGATCTTAGTAGAGTTGGCTGCTTTTAGCCAGATGTATAATAAGAATCAAAGACAAAAATTAGAGCTAGAAAATGTAAAAATACTTAAATTTTGGCCCCAGAAGAAACATGCATAAAATTTGGGGGCAAAAAGGGTGGTTGCTAAAGAGAAGAGGGCTATTAAATATTTTATCAACCAATTTGTACAGAAAAAAAGGAAGAAAGATTACTGGAGGGCATCTCAGAAATCAGAAAGACCCACCCATCACAAGCTCAGGGGTGCAAAAGTGTTAACCTTTCATTTGGAAGAGAGTTCCTGGGATCCCTTCTCTAGAAGGACCCAGGGAAATCGGTTCCTCAGGATGCATTTTACCATGTTTTAGCAACTAGGCACTAAGAAACTGCTGCAGCCATTGTACAAGGGGTCCTGGTTACTGCTTCTGCTGGCAGCAGACTTTGACATCTCCATGTAACACTGGCTTTAGTAGCAAACAAGATGCACAGATTATGAGGTCACGGCTTCAACTGAATTTTAAAGGAAAGCCCAAGAGAACAGGCAAGGGAAGCACTGAAGAACAAGTGTGCAAAGCTATAGGAATGAAACCAAAGGGTATAGTGGACATCCAGGAAGGGAAAGATGCCAGGCACATGGAATGTTTACCAAGGAAAGCTTCAGGTCATGAATAGAACCAGCCCAAGACAGAGAACATTTGGACTGTGCCAGCAAGGTCATAGAAGTGGAACACCCCAAGCCCTCTAGAATTCACATCTGATGACTGTGGGACCCAGGATACCATACATGAAGCTACAAGACTTAATATTTAACCTGTTGGATTTCAGACTGGCTTTGGTCCTATTCTTTTTTACCTCCCTTGCCTCTCTTTTGTACTGAGACTGTTTCTCTTGCTGTGCCATTGTATCTTAGTATTATGCAACTTGTTTTAAAATTTTATAGTGGTGCTCAGCTAAGGGCGTGCCTGCACTTTCAGGAAAGACTTTGACTTGGACTTTTGAAAAATACTGGAACTGTTGTGAATTTGGGGAATGGATTATCATGTTTTTCTTGTGTGTTAAGCAGTAGTTGTGTTATGGTAGGTGGAATTCTGATCTTGTGTTTATCTGGAGATTACTTTTGGTTTAAACAGATGTGTAGCTATCAAGTTGACCTGAGATGGGATGTGGTGGTTAGGGTGGTGTGTCAATTCATTTGGCTTTGGGATACATATCCAGGAGATTGGTGGAACACACTTAAGGTTGTGTCTGTGGGGATCATGGAGGTGTGATCTTGGGGTCTGTATCTGATCCTTAGCATGTCTCTTCCTCTATCACTCTGTTACTTGGTTCTGCTTCCTTGCTACCATAAACTGAGTATCTTTATTTTGCCATGCTTTTCTGTTATTAATTTTATCTCATGGAACCAGATGACCATAGACTGACGCTCTTAAAACAATAAGCCACATTAAATGTTTCCTTCTTTAATTTGTAGATTTCAGGTAATTTTGTTCCATCCACAAAAGCTAACTAATACACCACAGAAAACTATAAATAGATGAGTTAAGTGGATAAAACCAGGATCTCTAAAGTTGTATATTTGCTTGCAGCTAGAGTTGAAAATAATAATCTGTTAGTATCAAGGTTGTAAGATGTTTGGGATGCATAATTAGTTGATACATTTGCACAGGAAGAGGAAAGTAACTTCGTAAACAGACATAGCCTGCATAAAAAATAAGAACTTCATTTGGAGAAGGAATTAGAAAAATTCTAATTGAGGGTCTATACTCT
>RJWM01027419.1:0-26788 GCA_004363535.1 Dasyprocta punctata
AAGGATAGCCTAAACTGCTTAGTGAGACCCTGTCTCCAAAAAAAAAAAAAAAGTAGAATTTTTTTTTCCTCAGAAGAGGTGGAGTGATTTTTTATGGTTATCTATATTTCATTTTATAGAATTTCAGCAAAACATATGGCTATTTCTTTAATAAATAGAACTGTAAAATTTTTTATTAAATAAAAAATACATTTAATTTTTATTTTTGTCATTTTCTCTTTCTCTCAGTAGAATAAAAACAGAAGGCATTTTCTTACTTCAAAGGGATTAATTATCACTTCATTTTACCTACAACATACCTTACACTTCCCAGAGTACTCAATTCATCACAGAATAGTAACTATTTTTAATGGGTTCCTAAATATTCTAGGCATTTTGATCAAAGAAGCTTTTGTAAAGATCTAGATATAAGTGGCAATCAGTCTTCAGGTAAAAAGTAAGTGATTTTTTTAAGATCCCAGTTGTTATTTTGTTAGGCATTATATAAATGGAAAAATGAATAGGAATATCTTTTTCATCTCTTCTCTGTTTTGTAAAAATAATGGAAATGTTTAGCAACATAAGACATTATTATTACATTAAAGAGTAGAAATTTGTAGAACTGTATTTTTGTTTTCTGCCTAAATCAGCTTTCTTTGCCTTCAATAAGAGTTCAGGAAAAAAAAAAAAGTCAGAAGAGATTCTTGTTAAATACTCAGAATAGATAAGCCACCCTAGCTTCAGTTGTGCAATTCTCTGCCTCAGAATTTCTTGGTTCCTGTGACTTGTGTCAGGACCACTCCCAGGTTTTGGATTTGTTTTGTTTTGTTTTGTTTTGTTTTTTCTCCCTACAGCACCCAGGATGATTTTTCCTTTAAAACTCACAGTTTGTGTAAAAGTTTGCTTTTTCAGAAAGAATAACCAGGCAATTAAGAAATAGTTGGTATCCTCTTAGTCCCTGGTTGTCATGGCAAATCTGTTTTTATTTATGTCTAACCTTTCAGTCAGGCCCATCTATTTGGATGTGAAATTCTCCATTCATACCCTGGGTCATGCTCAAAATGAGCTTTCTCTCACTTAAGATTATACATATAAACCAAGACATTGGTCCATTTTACAGGAAGTACTGAATTCACCTTGGGAAAAGAGCCCTACTACATGAGCTGGAGGAAGGACAGGGTATAACTCAAAACTCCAGACCATTCTGGATAAAAACATTCCACGTTGGTCCCCAGACCCCCAGGTGTTAGCACAGAGCGTTCTAGGTGCATCTCAGAAGCCTCTGAGAGACAGGCAGGACCACGAAGTCACACACTGACTGCTGCTTGATAGATAAGGAAAATGAGGCCAAGGCAGGTGGGTACCTGAGATCCACCTCTCACAAACACTACAGCCAAGGAGAAGATGCCAAGCCAGCTCCAGCCGAGGCCACCTTATTTAGAAAATATGCCATGCTGTCCTTATCTTAACCATTTCACTGCAAATGGCTCTGTATTTACTAGAAGCAGCCTAAGGGCTCAGGTTCTGAGAGCAAACATTTTAAGTACTCGGTCATTTTTAAACAATCAGTAGGTTGCAAGCATATGGAACATAGA
This sequence comes from Dasyprocta punctata, assembly GCA_004363535.1. Classification (NCBI taxonomy): domain Eukaryota; kingdom Metazoa; phylum Chordata; class Mammalia; order Rodentia; family Dasyproctidae; genus Dasyprocta; species Dasyprocta punctata. Next base: position 1,575 of record RJWM01027419.1, read on the forward strand.
AATAAATTGTAAAAGTGAAGTAACTCCAGGTTAGGTGTATTGACTTTCTGAAAAGCATTTTGTGCCTTAGCTAAAACAAATGTTTGCTAACAGGGATGATCCACAGAGATGTAAACCATGGGATTTCTGAGGAAGGGCTGCACCCTCTTCAGCCAGCCCCACCCCATCTGGACATGAGATCCAAACTCGCTGACTCTGCACTCTCAGCTCAGGCTTCTGTGCCTCTCAGACTCTTTTTTTTTTCTCTCTCTCTCTCTTTCTTTCTCTCTCTCTCTCTCTCTCTTTTTTTTTTTTTTTTTCCAGCAGCAGCAGGGATTGAACTCAAAACTTTGCACCTGCCAGTCAGGCGCTTAAGCCATTGAGCCAAACTCCCAGCCCTAGTTTCTTCAGGCAGGGTCGCACTATGTAGCTCAGACAGGCCTTGTGCTCGCATTGTAGCCCACGCCCAGCTTGAATCACAACGCTCCTCCTACCTTAGCCTCCCGACTCTCAGACTCTTTTATCCCTTCGATGATAGGCCAAATAAAGGGGAATGTGCTACAGTAAGTTAGAGGGAAGAAAGCATGGGACACACACATGTTAGAATGAAAGGTCAAAGCGAATGCGGCTTCTACAAGAAGTTTAGCCACTGACTTATCTAACACAGTATCACCCAACAGAATTGTCTGCCACGATGAAATATTTTATATCTGTGCTGGCCACCATAATTGTCACCACAGAGCCCCTGAAATGTGGCTCAGTAGTGACTGAGTAACTGGATTGAACTTACAGGTGGCTGCCACAGGGAAAGCTAACTCATAAGTTATTAAAATACATTAGCCCGAATGCCAACGTACCACACTAGAGTTATTTCCTTTGGCTGCATGTCAGAAAAGAGAATGCCAGGGTCTGAGTACAAGCTCTAGTGACTCTGATTTACTGAATGCGTTGAAGATCTGGCACCGGGTATCCGAAGAGTCCCCCAGCCTGGTTTGGTGATAGGATTCAAGTGATCTGCAGAACCAACTTTGCTAGGTTCTCCTCCATCAGAGCAGCTCAGCCAAGCTTTTCTGACGTTCACTTTTGCCTCCAAGGTACATCCTCCCTGGATAAGCTGTCACAGTCTGGAGGCCTGAAAGTTGGCTCATGGCAAGTCTCAGGTCATCTACCTTTTCCAGGGATTACTAAGCCTTTTCCTGTAAGACCTCAAACCCACACTGGGTATTTTTATCTGATCAGCCCTTGAATGGACACTTCCAGTATTTGCCTCTGGGTTTCCTAATGTCTACATGTCACTCTGCTGTCATTTTGACACATCCCTTCCCTTGGCGGGACCCAGCAGCCTAAGCTAGGAGGAGCAGGGCTGTGCGCCCTGTGATTTTGTTTCCACATTGCATGTGGTGCAATGACTAATACCAGACAATTACTACAAGTGAAACAGCAGATGTGAAGTGACTGTCATCACTACTGGCCCATCAGGAGAACACAAGAAAAGATAGACCCCCATCCTTCCTCCCCCTCTTATACATAAAGTCAAATATTTCCCCAAAGCAATATTTACCCCTCTTACATCACAGTTCTAATTCTTTTCCCTATAATGTAACATTCTTACTGCACCATCTCCTTGTGGACTTACTTTATTATTTTTTCTTACCTTGACCTCATGATTTCACTAACTGGTCTAAAGGTGTGCTGCTCCCTTGTCAAAGCTTATATGTTAGATTTAAAACTGCAAGCTGAACATGAATCTATGTGCTTCTTTCCAAGCATAACCTAAAGAATGGTCTGCTGTGAAATCAGTAATGCTCAGAAGGAGGAATAGAATGTAGCAATATCTTCCCCTCCTTGAATTTCCTCTGGTGTTATAGTATGTATGGTACTCTCAATCCTTGGTTATAAAATTAATTTTCTGATCCCATGTGTTCGACTCTTATCCCTTCCCATAAGCAGTCTTATATATATAACTTTATTTTGGTGAAACAGAATAGATCAGTTATGTAAGACTCATTCTGGAGTGCCTATGATATAGCAGCTCCATGGGAGACAGAAGGGGCTATGGTGGTTAACAAGCTAGCTGTGAACCAGGCTTTTGGTGAGCTGAGTTTCAGTGCAGAGACGTTAAGTGGGTTCATCCGTACTGCCTAAACGCTAGTGTTGGCAGGGTAGACAAAGACCCTGGAGTTTGTTTCCAAATGTAGTGAGAACATTTAAGGTGACCTACCAATCATTTCACTCTGGAGCAAGAAGGAAAAGTGGCAGACATGTTTGATTTATTTTTAGCCCCTAATATATGAAAATAGCCTGGGGGGAGTCTCATGTTCAGAGATATTCAGAGAATATGAGGCCCCAAGAGGCCACCCTCCTCCTCTCAAAGCTGCTTCTTCACCATAATATTTCTGAGCTTCTCGTCTCAGAAATTTCTTGCTCATTTCACCAACTTTGGAGCTTCCCAGTAGGAAAATTTTAAGGGTGATGAGGGGAAGAATGGAGAAGATGAAGCTTTAAAGCAAAGAAAAAATAAAGAGCTATGTAGGGCATCCATAGGACAAGCACTTGAGCTCTCCATGACCCACGAGCATTTCTTCATTGCCCCCCACCACCATATACACAATACATTTACCTTCACACAAACTTACATAGTTTTACTTCTCTTTCTTTCTTTAGGAGAAGCTGCTTTGGTTTAGATCTAGAATGTCTCCAAAGGCCTTGCATGCTCACAGGCAGGGCTTTTGGAAGAGGGCTAAATCATAGGAGCAATGCAGCTGACTTGTCATGAAGTGTAGTCTGGTGGGAAGAGGTGGGTCACTGGGGTGACCTGCAAGGGTGCCTTTCCTCCCTCCTCACTCTGCTTCCTGGCAGCCATGCTGTGAGCAGCTTTCCTCCACCAGACCCTTCTACCATGTCTTCCTGCCTTAGAGCCAGCTGACCACAGACTGAAAACATGAGCCAAATAAACCTCTCCTCCTCTACCTTGTGAGTGTCAAGTATTGTCTCAATGGTGAGGAAAGTGACTACAACAGGAGGTTAACAGACCTGATTTACATGTAACATTTAACTAGATTAGACCACGTTTTACTTCAATGGCAAGAAAGCTATGAGAACATCTTTGGTCCACATGATCCAGAAACTTTTAAGCACCAAAATTTAACTGAGTAAACTCAAAATGGCTTTCATGTACTCTAAGATGCTTGAAAAACATTGACATAGCTCTTGCAGTAGCCCTAAAAGATTGAATTTTCTAAGAAAATATCTGTGCTAATTACCCTGAATCTAATTCCTCCAAACAGCAGTTGAAAGACTGAATGGTGACAACTGAGATATAAATCAAAGGATCAAGTCAGGCCACTGCCATTGTGCCACTAACGCTATTAATTATGACATATAATATATAACATATGGTATATTTATCACAATTTTATAGGAAAAAGTTTGAGGTTATAAAACTCATCTTCACAGCAAATGGGATCTGCACATCTAAGAATGTATGCTCTGGAAGGAAGCCTGCCTGGGTCTGCGTCATTGATCTCTTATTCTTAGTCTTAGTCTTAGTCTTAGTCTTAGTCTTTTTCTCATACCCATTTGGGCAAGTTATGCAGCCTCTCTAGGAGTCACTTTTCTTATGTATAAAGTGAGGATGTAGTCGGAGCTATTAGTGCTCTACACATCTCACTCTTGTTCTACCTTAGAAGTCATCTGCAGTTTGGCTCTTAATGGTGAAAACCTTGTCCTGTCAGATGGCACTGCCTGGTGTGGGAGTACATATGTCTCTGCTGGAGGTTCTGGGGAAGCAACGGCCAAGGAATGACCTTCTTCAGCCTTCCATGAGCCAATGCTCAAGTGTATTCTGCAGTTTCCCTGAGGTGCCTCTGGGACTGACCCAGTGGCCTGCATCACTTAGACCCAGTGTTGTCTCACTTTACTCCTACTTGGTACTGCCAGGACCATGTCCCAGGTTCCAACTCACCCCTAGGTTCTTGTCCCAGAGTCAGCTCTGGGAGTGATCCAACCTAAGACAGGTCATATTAAATGCACCCACATCACAAGACTACTGTAAAAATTAAATTAGCTCATCCTGTAAAGCCCATAAAAGAGTGTCAGTCATATGGTAAGCACAGAATATCTGTCATATTCTGTTGTTACTTTCTTTGCAGCATATAAAAGCCATTTCTTAACACTTGTACAATATCAAGAAAAATGCATCTAGAAAAATATGAGGTTGAACAGAAAATTCAGCCTAATGAGGAGTCATTTGTCTTTAAACTTGTAGAATATGAGAAAATTTACACCACCACCTAGCTAGGAGGCTCCATGACAGTGAATAACACAGTCTAAATCCTAATGCACTTGCTGCCTACTTCAAAACTTTCCAGTCAACATATCTGTCTTGTCCACATGCACTGTCAGAATTTATTAAAGTTTATTTTCAAGAGTGACTTCCTTTTTAGTTTATTCATTGCACTGAAACATTAATACTTAGTTTGTTAATTATATGTGGCATAGGACTTCATTTAACAATGTATTTGCATGAATTTTGCTTTTTGGATATAGATACTATTATCTTTTCTTCTTGGTATGTTAGTATCTCTTTCATAATTAATAGAAAATATAGAATTTCAAAACAGGATTTCCTATTGGTTTCCCATGGAGCAAAATAATGTATTTAAATGAATAAACCATGCATCCCTTATAAAGCCATTTTAGCATTCTTTTTATAACTATATACCTATTTTTTCAAACAACGCAACTACAATTGTTATACACTAGATATCTTCACGACCAGAATAGCAATTCTAGTAGCAAAAACACTGATTTGCACAAGTACTGTCAGTATAACCCAATTCCAACACATTGTGACCCTTGACTTTGGAAAAACTCCTTAGAAGTATGATTCAGATGGCCTCCATTTTAAGGGTGTTCTTTCCATTATGCTTACATACTTCCTCATCATATTGCAAATATTAATTATAAAGTAAATACCACGAGAATGTGAATTACTATATCTCAAAGACTCATCCTTTTAATATCTGTGATTGGCTAATTTCTAGCACAAGATGTCTAAAGGTAACTAATAGAAACTTAATATTATTGTTTATAATTATGTACTTGAAAACAAATTAGTAAAATGAATGCAAGGAATTGTGAATTATTGAGTAAGCGATTTGACCCACTGATACCCAAGCTTGGCCGATTCTTAGTGCTATGGTTTACATCTGGATGTCCCCCACAAAGCCTCATGAGCTCAAAAGTGGGGCTTTAGGGTGATTAAATTATGGGGGCTTATAATATATGAGCTGCTGTTAGGCCTGCTCAGATGGCATGGGTAGACCCACAAAGTTCTATTTCTCTTCCTGCCTCCCTCCAGGTCTCTCACTCTGCCTTCTATCCACCATGCCATGAGCAGCTCTCTTCTGCCATGCTCTCGGCCATACTGCCCTGCCTTGGAGCCAGCCGACTGTGGACTGAAACATGAGCCAAAATAAGTCTTTTCACCTTCAAGGTGCTGGTGTTGAGTACTGTGTCTCAATGATAAGAAAGTGACTGAGATATTTAGTATAAGATATAGGAAGTTGACCTAAAATTATGAAAAAAATTACAGTGGCACTACTGGTTTTTTATTACACATTATCACCACAATTATAACAAGAGGAACACAAACAAAAGACAGTAGAAACTGATCATTCCAGTTTAATGTTTGTACTAGCTTATCTAGTTTAATATTTATATTAGTTTATTAATTCAGAGATCTATATTGCAAAGCAAAGCTTCATTTATCTGTTCTATACTATTCATTAAGTCTACCTGTCCTGAAAATGGATTATCATATTTATAGGTTCTTCTGCTATTCTTTCCCTTCTGCTGCAAACTAAAGGAAAAATACTCATTGAGAAAGTATTGCCAAATTACATTAATTTGAGCTGATTATATAAAGGCGGTACCTTATCAGTAAGGTCACAAGTTTTAATGCTCAACTTTGGTGTGACAAAGACAAAGGTTATTTGAAATGTTATCACTTGATTGCAGCATATGGTTATTTATGTCATGACTATACTTATTTCTCATCTTTGTTCACAATATTTCAACTTCCTCCATGGGTTAAATTGCTGTATAACAAAATGGTTACATGAATTAAATGCTAGAAATCCAAATAACCAATTCAAAAATGAATGCTGCTTTGAACGGTGTTTGGCAATAAAAGAAGACAGAGGAAGCTATTTAATTATAACATTATAAAAGAAGAAAGAGACAGATTCCTATTTGCTGGTGTCTCTGATATTTCATCTAGTCTATACTCATAACAAAGAGAAGGTGACAAATATTTTGGATCCTTTTCACTTACAAACCTTGGTGTGGTACACCTCTAAATGGATTTCCTCTTCCTTCTGGCTTTTGTAATAATGTAATTTCTAACAAATGACAAAGTCTGACAGTGCTAAGTATCAAGCACCATGCTACATAAATATTTAAGACACTGTTCAATTTCTCAAGAACTCAAAAAGTTCTAATAGAGAAAAGATAAACAAGGAATCTGATGCTACTTGAAAAGCACAAAGACAAGTACACTTTGTTTGACAAAACCTTTTTTGTTTGTTCTTAATGCTGAAGTGTTTACTGTGTCTATTTACCAAATTAATATCTCAGGCAACTCAAATTTCCATCCTTAAAAAATAAGAGTTTTGACTAACAGTTGAAAGAAAGGAAAGGGCAACAGAAAATAGTTTCAGTGATTTGTTTGTGTAAGTATTACAAACCCACAAAATACTCTGGAACTTACATTTAAGGTGCTCAAATCATCCATGCTTGCTCTCTAATGAAAGGCATAAATAATATTTATTCTGATTAATATTATTGTTCTATAAAGCCTTACACCCCTTATGAATACTGCATACAGTAAGCCAAGCATGATGGTGCACACCTGTAATCCCAGCACTGTGGGAAGCTGAGATAGAAGGATCAAAAATTCAAATCAACCTGGACAACTTAGTGATTTAATGAGACCTTATATCAAAAAATAAAAAGGTTGGAGTGGTTCCAACCAGAAGGCAACTAGTCTGCCTTCCCAGAGCCTGCATGATGGGCATGGACCCCAGGAAGAGAAACATGTGCCCCCGCCACCACCCCGTAAGCCTACACAAGGACAAGGCCCCCCCACCCCATTAAGCAACCTGCTGGTTCCGAGGTCTGGCTAAATTGATGGCGAATAAGGTATATAAAACAACTCAATGCTAGTATTGTTTCGTTGATTTTGCAGGCCTGGGGCCAGCAGCCTGAGCATCTCTTTGGAGGATGACAGTAGGCAATGTAGCAAACATGAGGGATTCTCTTCTGTCTTGTCTTCAAGGCCCAGTATTGCTCTCATTGTTTTGCTTTACCTTGATTAATTTTTTTGCTTTACTTTATACTCTTTTGATTGGTTTTATTGTGTTTTGTTTTTGGTTCAATTTTACTATACCTGTTGGAATGGTCAACTATTCTGAAAATAACAAGATATACTATAGTAGGTATTGTTTTCATAGTGTCTTTCTTTGAGGTTCTATACCAGTTCTGCTGTTTTGTTTTGATTGACTTTGTTCTGTTATGTTTTGTTGGATTTTACTATCTTTAAAATAAAAAAATAAATAAATAAAAATAAAAAGGCTGACATGTATCTCAGTGCAAGGACTCTAGGTTCAATTCCCAGTACAGGAAGTGCAGTGGGAGGACATACCTTGTTTCAAAGAATGTTGTGTGTGGTAGTTTTACAGGAGCTCCTCATTTCTATTATTGCAATCTTGGTTGACTTAATATTATTCTACAAAGATAAATAAAGAATGATTTATCTAATCAAAATAATGTTCCCTTACCTCTGTAGTACTATTTTTAAAACAATCATGTTTGATTTCATGTACAACTATATTTAAGTTTAAAAAAACATTAAAAGGTTAATTCCATACAAGTTCCAGTAAACCCCAGATGATGCTATAAAACCAACATGTTCACAGGGAAATTTTAAAGAATGTTAATCAAATTCTAGATTTCCTAAATCTATCTGATTTTGTTTTTAATATTTTACTGTACATGCTGAAATGTGTGAATGTTCCAGTGGTTAGGCTATTAAAAATCAAGAACACTCCTTTTTCTGTAAATGTATGTTACACAAGACATTTATAAGTAGCAGAAAGGTGCACAGTCTTGCTGTTAAGTCTGAATATACACATACATATACCCATTGATTTGAAAAATAAAGCTCCATATCCTTATGTGGTAGGAGATTAGGGCAGGGCAGACTGGCTGAGCAAGTAGCCACGTCCTGTTAATCATGGAGACCCAGAACATATATGCAAAGCACAGTTCCCTAACCCTGCACAATGGCACCAATCAGAAAGTGCTATCTTCAATTCTTCATTTACATCTGGTGTAAAACTAAGGGAGCCCTTGATAGGGCAGTTTAGTTCTAACATCAAACCAAGTGAGCATATGATAGGACAACCATTCCCAGATGCCTTGTTGGCCAACAGGACAAAAGCAATCTAGAAACAGGAGAGATGAAAGACTCCTACCTCAAACCTCATGGCTGCAGTGAGCTTTTCTTAGGGAAGGCTCTCACACTGCACAGCATATTTCTTTTTGGCCACTGTTAACTCTCTCACTGGCCTGCTCTCACACTGCAGAATGTACTTCTTTTCTCACCTTTAATAAATGTGAGTCCTTGCTACTTTTTTTGCATGTCATGTCCAATTCTTTGTTCAGGGCACCAAGAACCTACAGCCTGCAGGACCCACAAAACCAGTAACACTCAGAGTTCACAGAGCACCTCCAGTTTCACCCCGAGCAGCTGGCAGTGGTGGCCAGCAGTTCCCAAGAGGTGGCACTGGGTCTTCTGGCCACAGCCTAGCAAAGTGGTCACGGCCACTGGCAGCAGTGTTGCTGTGTGCCAGAGAATGAGAGACAAACTCGACCCTCTTCCTTCCCTTTCCCTGTCCCTCTCCCTCTCCCCTACACATATTGCTTTGAGTACTTTAAATTTCTGCCTAATAAATCCCTGTGTGTCTCTTACTGACAATTCCTGAAAATTCTTTTGTTGGCAGCAGGAGTCAGTGAACTTGCAAACCTACTCTAAAAGGTAGGTTAGGTCCCTTATCTCTGCCTTAGGAACCTTCTAGAACCCTGTGCAATTACAGAGAGGTGACCTGACCCGGGAAAGGAGTTTACAGATGGAGACAGTCAACTAATGTGCCTGGGAATGTGTATTAATATTCATAAAATAAAACCTTTTAGTTCCCAGCTGCATATTTATTAAGTCCCTAAGGTGTGGGAAAGTATTTCAGTAACAATCAATAGGACTCAAAACTTGGTTGCTGCTTTCTAAGAAGCTATTGATAACTACCTAGCTAGACAGAAAAGACTAACAAAATATACGAATTACTCTTGGCTAAATACTAACTGCTCCTATATAGATGTAATTGGTCTTAAAATTCATGTTAATCCATAGTATGGTTTTGTTTACATTCTCATTAACACTATCATCTAAAACACAGGGAAATTTTTAAAGCAAAATAGCCTTCTAGAAAACAAAAACAGAGTGGGTTTCTGGTACCATGTACTTCGTAATTAATTGTCCAGCTTATCCAAATATTAATAAGCAATGAGTTAGAGCTGTGAGGACTACACAAATATAAAGGCAGTGTCTGCTTCCAAGGAACTTGGAGTAGTATTGATTAAATGGAATTTTTATTTGGTAGACCACCTTGGAGGTATAGGACTAAAATTTTACCTTTTGTCTAAATTAGCATTATATACACAACTTTAAAGATAATTTAAGAACGACCTGACTTATTCAACCCCAGTTTTTATTATAAGATGGCCAGATCTGCACATTTTAAATAGCCAATCAACTTGCCAAAAGAATAACTGAATAAATTCTTTTAAAATTGTCAGACCACAATTCCTATATTGAGAAATGTTTTGGAGGTTAATCTGGACCACGCACTAATACTGAAGAGCCTAAAATATAAGGCTTCTAACAAATGGCAACATTCCTCCCATGCTAGTGGAGTCTGAAGGTGAGATAGAATAGAAGAAATAGAATAGGTAGGAAGGAGACAAGAAAACTTGTAATTTTAAGAAAATCGCAGCTTCAGAACACAAAAGGTGCTCAAAATTGCAATGTTAATTTCCCTCACAAAAAAAAAAAAAAAATTTCTAAGCGTCTTATGAAACAATGACCCTGTAGATGGGCCAACACTTCTCACCTCTCACAGATGTCCATTCTCAAGGACAGCTCTAAACTGCAAACACACATACACAGTTTGCATCTTAACCTGACCCAACGCATAGGAGGCCTGGTGGGCAGAAGGCACACATCTCCTAGATCGCCCATCCTAGGAAACCCCCCCAAAAAACCACATCAAAACCTGACCCCAGAGCACAACGTGCCTCTCCCAAGGGCCACAGGCCCCAGCCCATGTCCTTCCTCCTGCCTTCTAAACCTCCTTAGGCCTCTCACTGATGTGCCTTGCAAATTCTTCTTCTACGACAGAAATCGATGATCCACTACACCTCTCCCACAGGTGGGGTAAACTGAATTCTCCATGTCCTCTTTGAGGAACCCCCCAGACTCCATCCAGTGATGATGATGATGATGATATAGGAGGCAGGGCATGGCCATTTGGTTGGAGAAACAGGTGGAACCTGTCACTTGCAAGATCCCAGGGCGGCACCCATAATGCCCAGGACCCCTTTGGTAGAACTTCTCTGGGGCTCCCTCAGGATGTGGATGGCATCACGGAGACCAGAGGCCACCAGGAGCCTCCTTTTGTGACTTCGCACGGAAGCCCACACTGTATCTCCCAGACACAGGCTGTGCTTTATTTTTTCTCTTTTTTCCCTTTTCCTCTTTTGTTTGGCCCAAGTTTGCTCTGCAGAGTCAGTTTTTCTCTTACTCTCTTTCAGCTTTCATTTTTCAAATAAATTTTTGGCTCCATTTTTGGCTTGTCTTGTCCAATTCTTTGTCCCAAGCAAGAAGGACCTGGAATACTCTTCAAAAGCGAGCCATTTTTCAAGGCTGCCTGACAACAGGACCTCGCCCTCTATTCCCACTTCTTCTGCACTGTTAGCTCCTCCACCAGACAATAAAATAAGTAGATTTTCAGCTTCATTGGGAACTAACCAGGTGCTCGATAAACACGAACTCAAACACAACCTGATACTCTAACTTTCCTTCTATTCTGTTTTCATGGGGCATCCGAAACAAGGATTTCACACATAACTCTTCAGGGAGACTTACGGATGTTTTCGTAACAGCAAGAAACCTAATGACTCAGCAACACGACATCTGCTTCCCACCCTCCCTGTGGCCTTTTCAGTGCCAGGATCCGTCATCACCATCTACAATGATTATGGCCTGAACACATTTGTGTTGTTTTTTAAAGTCTTTCTGGATTAGAAAAATTAAATATTTTGTCACAGTTTCCAACAATTGGCCCCATCTTTATTCTCTTATATACACCAGATGCTATCTTTTAAAAAATGAACGTCTATAATAAGATAAATTTCTTTTTCCTTAGGGAATCTTTTAGCTTCCCTGTCAATATTTAAAGAATAAAGTTTGAGACCTCAGGGCTAATGAGATATTTAACTTTCCTTTACATTCATTGATGGGTTTAAATATGAAAAGGAAGACTTTGAAAGGGTTTTACATAATTCATGTGCAAACTTTCATGGTAAATACGTTTACAGCAAAGAGAAGATGATCACAGAGTAAGATGTGACTTGAAAGGCTTCAGCTCAACATCTTGCACAGGATTATTTTCACAGTTTGTGAAAGTCCTGAGATGCAGGTCAGAGGTAGACATGCATCCTGTTTACCTAGACAGCCTTGTTAGTACCCGTTCTTTCTGAATCCTGGCTCATTCATGCTGCTTTCACTCTACACAGCGCTTTGATTTGAAGGATAAATTTATAGAAACCTCAGAGGTAAGCCACACCAAGATCATGTGAAAATAATAACATGATAATTGGCAGCTGAAATGACTCAAACTATTGATAAATCTTTCAAAAATCTCTCAGAAAAATTACTTTTCAATACTTTCAGTGCTCAATATTTTTCAGTATTGTCAGTATTCAATATATACAGCATTTTAATGGGTTAGAAAGATACTCAAACATTCACCACTGAATACACAGTGATGACAGCTGGATCATTTAGTTGACTGAGAAGTCCTTGAGCCTGCGCTCAAAGTGTACACCTGTGATCTCAGCACTGTGGAGGCTGAGGCAGAGGGATCACAGTGAGTTTGAGGTCAGGCTGGGCTACATAGTGAGTTCAAGGTGACCCTGAACTGCACTGAGAGACCCTGTCTCAGGAAGGAAGGAAGAAAGAAAACAAGGAAGGGGGAAGGAAGGAAGGAAGGGAGGGAAAAGTCCTTGACTTCAAGTCATTACTAATACATATGGGCTTTCAGGGTATTTTAAAAATACTTTTACAAGATCCTCATTACTAATGAATCACTTGAAAAGTCAAATTTTAAAAATATTTGGAAAGATGTTTAGATTTTTAGGCTCTTCTAGCAAAATCACCAGTTACCTTAGTCTCAGAAAAAGAAATGATATTTTATTATCTTCAACAAGGACACATGTGCAAGCATATGTGTACATACCATGGACCACTTGTGAAGCCTACTGGGACTTTCTTAAGAAAAATATCTTTAGGGCCAGGAGTTTGGCTCAATGACTTAAGCGCCTGCCTGGCAGGTGTGAAGTTGTGAGTTCAATTCCCGGTACCACAAAAAAAAAAAAAAAAAAAAAAAAAAAAAAAAAAAAAAAAAAAAAAAAAAAAAAGAATAATATCTTTAAATGCACAAAAGAAAATACAAAATATTTCAACAGAAACTAATTATATTGTAATAGTGAGTATTGAAACACATTTTTTAAGACACTTGATGAAGTAGCATGAGTTTCAATTAACTTATCAAATTGTATTACTGAGTAGTAGATTTAATAATTGTGATAAATTACCAAGTAGTGATGAACCTAAATATTTTGAAGTTATCTACAGGAACTAAATTGTGATCCAAAAAAAAAAAAAATCACTAAATTGTGATCTAAAAAGGCTGGGGTTTATTATTATTATTATTATTATTATATTTACAATTGGAGGAAACACCACCTTTTTTACTTAAACACTGAAAATAAAGTTGTAATTTTCCTACTTGGGGACATTTTCGAATCCTACCCTTATACTCATAGCACTACAAAAGTCAGTCTAGCTGACCATAGGTTAATTCATCAAATAACCTCATACCTCTATAATCGGACTACTAAACAATTACAACAGCAAAAAGCCCTTGGGTTGCTTCTTTCTCTCATCTATGGAAGGCACTCACTGAAAATTTATTTTAGTTCATTGTGTGAGCAAGAACTGCCAAATACAAGGCAATACCAAAGGCATTAAGTGCAGACACTGAACATGTTAAATGTAAACACAGTAGGTGCTTGGTAAGATATTTTAAAACCCAAAATAAGAAGTCCCTGCTACACAGGACACTGAAGTATTAGATCCCTTCATTACTATGTGTAATATTTTTAAAGCTGCATTTTTACACATTTTTATGTTCCCATTTGTTACATCTTTTTAAGATTGTGGGTGTGTGTGTGTGTGGCACCAGGGATTGAACTCACAACCTCACACCTGCCAGGCAGGGGCTTAAGCCACTGAGCCAAACTCCCAGCCCTAGTTTTTAAAGACAGGGTCGCACTATGTAGTTCAGGCCGGCCTTGTGCTCACATTGTAGCCCAAACCGGCCTTGAACTCACAATGCTCCTCCTACCTCAGCCTCCCGAGTGCTGGGATTAAAGGCATGCGCCACCACGCCCGGCTTTTTTAAGATTCTTATCAGTCCATGTTTGCAGTGCATAATGAATACACTCATCATGGGGGATTGGTCCCTGGACATAGCACACCTTAATTCTTTTTACTTCCCCTTCCCCTCTCTCCATCTCTTGGTCCTCTTTTTGAATGTTAATTTAATAATACGGTATGATGCTCTTTTTCAGGTCCCTGAATGAGATGCATAAGCACGGCCACCAAACGAGGGCGCACACAGCTAAGCCCCTCAGCCCAAGCGGCCTCACTTTGGGAAACGGACTTCAACTGTCAAGAGATTTGTAAATAAACACGACTACAGCCCAAGGGGTGAGTAGAATCGGATCACTAGAGCCAAAGGGACCACCACGGAGGCCACTGTGTCTAAACTTCCTTTGCAGATGGGGAACCAAAGACAAGGAACAGTCAGGGAATCCTGATTATTGCTCCAGGCCCTCCCTGCCCCTCCGGAGGGCGAGTCCCCCTCCTGACTCTGCTTCCTCCAGAGCACAGCAATCCCTCACCCATGGTCTCCCTTTCTGTGGTTTTAGTTACCCAAGGGCAATCACAGTCCAAAAGTATTAAATGGAAAATTCCATGCTTTCAGAGAGACCACAGTCAACTTTTGTTACAGTGTATTATCATCATTGTCCTGTTTTATTGTCATTAATCTAGGGTAAGTAATTTACAAACTGAACTTTAGTGTAGGTGTGTATATGTCAGAAAGAAACATGAAATACGCTGGGTTAGTTCATTCATGGTTTCAGACTTCTGGAGTGGATGCAGGGAAGCATCCCCCAGAGATAGAGGGACTTGTGTATGGCTGTAGAAACAGGGGGTCCCCATCCATTATAAACACACCTTGGTGGGCAGGGCAGCAATCCCAGTTATTTGGGAGGCTGAGGCAGGAGGATTACAAGTTTGAGGTCAGCCTGGCTAATTCAGGGAGATGTTGTTTCAAAATAAAAAATAAAATAAAATAAAACAAAAAGGGCTGGGGATGTAGCTCAGCACACCCTGGGTTTAATCTCTAGCACCACAAAACAAGAAAAAGAGGGAAGGAGGGAGAGAGAGGAAAGGAGGAGAAAAAAAGTGTGTCTTGCTTCCAAATATGTTGAGAGCCATTGAAGCTGGAAATTGACCATATGTGCCAGGCTGGGGCATGGCCTTCCCAAGAACGAAGAGCACCCAAGTCAAACCATGCGGAAAAAGCTGCTCCAGCCCAGAGAACACCTAGTCCCAAGACAATCTGAACAGTGGGTTGCTAGGACAACAGGGAGTCATGTGACATTAAGTTACTAAAATGTATAAATAAATGCCCCTATAGAGAGGGGCCAGTTCCTTTCCTCCCATCAGGACACTAAGGGCTCCACCTGACCCCAGCTTTGCCTCTTCTTTATTTGTTCATGGCCCTGCACCCCAAGAACCTCAAGAACTATGTGAGTCACAGCACAAATATGCAAGTTAGAAAACATAAATGGTTAGTCATATGTAAGTGACTCCAAAGAATATTAAAGAATCAAGAATTTGTTCTGAAGAATTTGCAAAGACTCATTTATTAACAGTGTTATTCTAACTATGGAAAAGCTAGTAAACTATCTTTAATTTGATTTTTAGTGGCTTTTTTCTGATCGTAAAAGGATGAATATATGTCCATTACAATATACTTTGAAAATACAAGGACAAAGGAGGAAGAAATGAAAAGCAGTCACATACCAACTCAAAAATAATAATGGAGGGCCGGGAGTCTGGCTCAGTGACTTAAGCGCCTGTCTGACAGGCGTGAGGTTGTGAGTTCAATCCCCGGTGCCGCAAAAAAAAAAAAAAAAAATAATAATAATAATAATAATGGGACCAGGTGTGGTGGAACACACTTGTAAACCCAGCATTTGGGAGCTGATGCAGGAGGGTTGCTGTGAGTACAGGGCCAGCCTGGGCTACAAAGTGAATTCAAGGCCAGCCTGAGCGCAGAGTGAAACCCTGTCCCCTGTCTCAAAAGAAAAAAAAATGGATAATACTGGTAATATTTCAACCTCTTTTCATATATTTAGGTACAGTACATCTGAATAGACAACTATGTACATAAAAATTTATGCATTAAGATAATAGTGTATCTAAAATGTTAAAAACTATATTTTTGCATTATACCAACAGCATTTTCCTCACTGAATTAAAATTATTTCTAAAACATCATTAATGTAAAAGCCTATGGCTGAGGGTTATTAAAGAAATAAAATTTAAAGATGTCACAATGAACAAAATTATCTCATATAATTTTGATCACTGAATCACTGTAACATTTAAATTTTATTTCATGTTTACAGTATGTCATGCAACTAATGCAATTAAAGCATTAAATGTATCTAAGGCATTAAATTGGTCTAAGTCAGAAACACTAAAACTATATTTACAAGAGAATCTTTAGAAAAAATTTAATGGTAACAGCTAAAAATCATTGGGAGGAAATTCAAAATCCTGGGAAATTAGAGAAATGGAATTCAAAACAAAACCATCTACACTTAAATGCATAAGATTAAAAAGGGATTACCATAATACATCCTGACAAAACTCTAGAACATCATAATGGAATATAATGATTGTGTGAGGAGCTAACACTTGGTGAAAATATTTAGTGTCTGGGGCACCATAGGAGTTCAACAAATATTTTTTGAGTGGATAAAGGGCACTAAATCTGCCAACCTATATCAAGATCTCTGAATACAATTATACCCTTCAATAATCTTACTTTGGGGAATCTATATAGTATAGACACTAAGGTCATCACTGCAGTTTTCTTCAAAGGGAAAGACTGATCACAACTAATTGTCCAAGATTAGTAAACGATGTAGGTCTGTAGAACTATAGAAAGCTAATTTTCACATCAATTCAAGAACTACAGTAAAAGTATAAGTGCCTTGTGTGTAAGGCAAGCTTCTTGGATCCATTAAAATATTTAAAATATTTGTGCATTTAATATCTTGGTATAAGATTTTATTTCACACCTTTAATGAAACAGTTGTTAATCTTTAAATTGAAGAAAATGAATGAATGAAACATTTTCTTCCTTCCAAAACATATTTTAGGGTCACTCAAAAGTGTTACCCATGTGTTTGTCCTCATAGTCCCAGCAGAAAGTCAGGGTTTTCTTCGATAATCATACAGATGGTGAGCGACGACGGCCTTGGCTTTCCATTGCCTCAGAAACATGACAAAGAAACCTGACGGCTGTAATCCCAGCACTCGGGAGACTGAGGTAGGAGGATCTTTGAAAGTTTGAGACCAGCCTGGGCTACAAAGTGAGCTCAAGGACAGCCTGAATTGCATAGTTGGACCCTGTCTCAAAAAGCCAAAACAAACAAACGAACAACAAAAAAAAAAATCCTGACAGTTCCTCTTGAGTAATCCTAGCATAGGCTCAGTATTAGAAAAATGTGTTCTCTCCTCTCTCTCTCCCTCTCTGTCTCCGTCCATCTCTCTCTCTCTCTCCCTTCTCTCCCTCCCTTTCTCTCTCTCTCTCACACACACACACTGGGAGC
Organism: Dasyprocta punctata; assembly: GCA_004363535.1. Taxonomy (NCBI): domain Eukaryota; kingdom Metazoa; phylum Chordata; class Mammalia; order Rodentia; family Dasyproctidae; genus Dasyprocta; species Dasyprocta punctata. The sequence goes on from RJWM01027419.1 coordinate 18,930, forward strand.
TGTGGTTTAACAACCACCACAAGTCGCGGTACCTTAATAAGCCCTGATGGTTCACTTCCTTCTTCCACCACAATGAGCTGAGATCTTCCTTTCCTCTCGTTGTCTCGAATGCCAATGGCAACCTGGTTTGCTTTCAGACGCTCATATTTGTTGCACGAGGAACCACACCACTGGTAAATTTCCTAAAAAAAGAGACAGATCTTTTGATCTCAAGACTATTGCTTACTGTGATCAACTAGGAAAAAACAAAAAGGTATCAAGAAGAAAATTGAAATTAGTTGTGGTATATACAATGGTATATATTTAGATTACATCTTTTTCTGTATCCTATTAATTTGTTAGCATTATAAAGAAAGTATTTTAATGGAAAATATAAAAGATGTATCTCACTGTTCCCTACGTGTATCGTCTACTAATTAAAATTTATGAAAGCAAATATATGGATTTTTTAATTTAAACTAAATCTACCATATTTCAGAAAAATAGTCAAAAATCTGTTAAGGCAAAATACTCTTTTTTCTCTGTTTTTTTTTTTTTTTCCTAGTACAGGGAATCGAACTCAGGACCTTGTGATTGCCAGACAGGTGCTTATGCCACTGAGTTAGCTCTCCCACCCAGCAAAATACTCTTGATGGCCATAAAAGTTGATATAACTTTTTTGTAAACCTATTTATCTATCTGTCTATTTACACAGTCATTCATTCATTCAAATGACAAATATTGTATATTCCATCATGTATAATAAGGCATTTTGAAAAGTGTACACATTACAGAGTGGTTAAATCCAGATGACTAACATATGTAAAGCAATTTAACAGTTCTTATCACAAACCACAAAGAATTAGAACCTTTGACCCAGTAACAAAACTATCTAAAACTTATTTTAATAAATTATTCATAAAGGGAACAAAATAACACCTGTACAAGGATTTCTACTGCTATATGATTATATTAGTGAGGCATTATAAAGACATTAAAAGTTCATACAAATGCTAGATAAATTTATAATTCATAGAAAAGGTTTGACACTTAACCATTAAAATTACATTTTAACATAGAAATATAGACAAATAGAAAGCCAGGCATGGTGGTGCATGCCTGTAATGCCCACACTCAGGAGGCTGAGGCAGGAGGATTGCTGTGAGTTGGAGACCAGCCTGGGCTACATAGTGAGTTCAAGGCCAGCCCGCACTACATAGTGAGACTCTGTTACAAAAAAAGAAACCAAACAAGCTGTACATATATATATATATATATATATATGTATACACAAATAGAAACAGAACAGCTTGATATATTTTAAAGATTATATTAACTGCTATTTAGATTGAAATATTATATATTTCAGGTTTGAGTCCACTATTCAGAAGGTGTACAGATATAAAAATAAAATAAGAATAAATCCTCATTTTACTATAAAATGTGGTGTAACAAAAGAAAGAAAATACTTAAAGGTACCCCAGCCTTGTGGGGATGTGGGAATAGGCATTATCACACACTACTTGAATGGTATAAATCTACACAAGGTTTTCCGGAAGGCAGTCTGCCATCAGATCAAGCTATGAAATGTGCTTTCAGTATAAAGTATTTCCACTAATTTATACTACAGAAAGGTTCAAATACAGTTTACAAAGCCAAGAAACTAAAGAAATGCCCATCAACAGAGGGATAACTGTATAAGGATCACTGCATGGATACTTCTAGACTCCTCTTCAGGGGAAAAATAAATTGAGGGAAAAAGTTTAGAAAATTACTTGAGTTATGTCATTAAGAATAAAATAAAGCCACAGAATAACACAGCTATATTTAAATAGAAATAAAACATGCCTGTGTTTGCAGAAAGCAATCAAAGGGGGCACGAATATTCAGAAAGCCTCTAATGTGTCACATTCACTTATTAGCTGCCTATCATGAGGTAAATAATACAGCAGACAACTTTACTAATGATACGTGTGCACCCCTCTTGGTTTTCATTTTCTGCATCGTCTCATCTAATCAAGCCCAGAGAGGTGGTTTGCACAGTGGTTAAGTGTGAGGGTGATGGGTCGGGGCTGCCACTTTCTGGGTATGTGACAGTGTGTTTGCAATCTTTAAAAAGAACATTCATAGCATCGCAGTAACACATAGTGCTAATAACTAATAATACATGGGTACTTTAATAGTAAAATCAAAGAGCGTCCATGCATTCAAAGAGAGACTCTTTTCTCTGGTTACATTTTCAATACAGATGCATTTCTTCATTCAAAAACAGTTCACTGAGGGCCTGAAATGGGCCAGGTTCTCTACGGGCGTTGGGGACACAGCATGGCACAGTGTCGGTTTGTGACAAGCTCTCTGACCACCTACTTCACCGTGGTCCTATTTGACCTAAATCATCACCCTCTTTAAAAATAAAATAGACATTTTAGGAATTCAAGTTTTTGTCATAAGAAGTGAAGAGACTATGCCTTGTAATCCCTTTACTTTTAGAATGTGATTTAATTATTCAATACAGTCAGCGTGTGTTTCTTTCCTATTTATAGCAGAACAGTACCCTTCTGTGATTTCCTCTCACCTCTCCTCTCCATCTGGGCATTGGAGTATGAGACTCACCCATGAAGGCCATTTGAATACTATGCCAAAGTTAGCAGTACAAAGGGTGAAAGCAAACAGTTTCCAGAGAGTATCCAACGCTTAGTCACTAAGCATTAAAACCAGTGGAGTAGGAGGGTAATTCTGTAAAATACAGAAACACGCACCCTGTCCTTCGAGACTCTCGGTGTGCTCTGGGAAAGTGTTTCTTGAATGCTCCCTGGGGGACTGCAATGTGCAACAGAGCAGGACCCACTGCTAATCACCCGGGCACACAACCACCCTGGTGCACACAGCAAAGAATCTGTAACCTGTCATGATCCAAGGGCACCTGGCAGGCTACACTACAGCCCTGGTCTCAGCTCGGACTTTTTTCTCTGCCCTGTTCAGTGATGTTTCATGAATAGTTCTTTCCTCAGCAGTCTGAGAAAGCAAACTGCTAAAAGGCATATATTGTATTACAGTGAAATACAGAAAGTAGAGCACAAGTTAGCTCTCTCTGGGTCTCATATTCATTGGCAGCTTCATAACTGACTTGTCCTGCATTTTATAACCATCTAACAGATACTCATGTTCTCTTTAACTTAGTGGTATGAATGACCTCTCATCTACTTCAAAGAGATGATATAAACTTACACTGAATTTTATTGGCATCCATAAAGCATATAGAAACTTGGTAATTATTTGATATAAAATTCACAATAGTCTATGGATTCCAAAATAGTCTCTGTAACATTACTTCAAGTTAGAAATTTTTATGTGCATATCAGTTCACAGGTAAATTCAGCTGTAGAAAAATGTTCCTTACCATTGCTTATAACCACAGTTTCTACCTTTAAGACAGTAAAGTTACATGTGTGAAATATTCATAAAAATAGTAAAACTTTTACATGTGAAGTTTTAACTCAAAGATGACTAAATCAGTAAAGTGTTCCAGAAAGTTATTTGGCATGAAAATGAGTTATTTTTGTTTTGCTTACTATTTTTACTTATATCTTATTTCATGCTACCATTTATATATGAGTGACCTATTTCTTGTTACTTAGACTTACTTGCAATGGTTGAGACAAGAAATGCAACAAAATAATGACAACTGTAAATTGGCAAAAGTCAGAATTAAGAGGTTCATTCATTAATCACTGACTTTCTTTAATTAACTTTCTACGCAAATATAGTTCATTTAATGGTGGCAGCAGACATTAAAACTTGCTTGAATAAGTTTAAACAGAATTTCAGCAATTCATTAAATGTGAGCAATTTACATTCCACCATGTGTAGCTGATGTGTTTTACCAAAGCTCTGCCGTGCTGAAGTAAGAATGTGTGTAGTACTATTAATAAACTGTCCTGCCCAACACACACTCTATTCAGAGGTTGTTGGTTAAGGCTACTCACCGCTTGGTACACAAAAAAACTTTGTATTCACTTGGCACCACGCTTGAAAAAACTCTCCTATAATTCAGCTTATCCTGTTTTTTAGAGGAAGCAGACTTTAAAAAAGAAACCCTGCATAAAAACTTTTTAAAAGTCTGAATTGATGTAATGGATTAATACATATTACTACAACAAAAGCTTTTCACTATGACCTAAATTATTTTACTTATGATACTTTCATGAGATTTGGCTGAAAAACCCTTCATCAAAGTAAGTGTACTAGATACTGAAAATATTCTTAAAATATGGTTTCAGAGGCAGCTATTTTACCTTCTAAGATCCTAAGGCAATTTAACAACTCACCACTAATGTCAGATTTCTCTGAAGAAGGGACGTAACAACTCCATGTCAATCTGGAATTAGCCATTCAATCTGGACTGAAACCTGCTTCAATTTCAGCAGGAAATCGCTGTGCATGTTGCCCATGCATACCCTCCAGTAGAAGGTTGTGGAACCATAATTAACTCTTACTATCCGTACTATTAAAAGAAAACGAAATTGCTCTTCATAATTGGAAAAGGAAGAAACGAGCATAAAGACAACCAGTTACTAGCAATTAGTCTGGTTCTCCAGAAACTAGAAATAAATGCAAGCAAGTGACAAAAATAGAAACAACCACATCTGAGAAGGGGAAAGATGCTAGTGGTCTTCAATATGAGAGATGTCTATAATATCCTTTAAACTGTGTGGTCTAAGTTAGCAAGTAAGACATCAAAGTGCAGTCAAATATCACTGAGGGACAGGAAATAAAAGCAAAAATTAGACAATGCTCAATGATGGCACCAAAGGAAAGCAAGATTTCAGAGGTTGAGCTTAAAGGGGAACTCGGAACAACACAAGTGATATTGACTCACAACATGTGTGAAGAATACGGTGTGGCTGTGCTACTTTCTGTCCATTTTTAGAGTCATTTATTGTATAAATGCATCTAGACTGTTATAAAAGGAGAATGAGCGCCCAGACTTCTTTCTCTTCCTTGTGCCTATTAACTTTGTCTTTGTTGTGTTTAATGTTTCCTTAGATCTGGCTAACCAGACACACAAAGTCTCTAAGATGTTCCTTTTGCCTGGAGTTTCTCTAAGCTTAAAAACAATGTTTTGGGAGATAACTCCAGAAATCAACTGGTTTTTTTTTTTCATTTTAAAAGTTTAAATTATGACTTCTTTAGTTTTTGGATAAGTAAACATTTATTGAAAACCTGTTTTCTTTCCTCAAAGCCAACCTGACTCACCATCCTTCAATGACCTATACACATACTTTTCATCAGACCTCTCTAAATGAAGGCGGGGAGATGAATGGAGTGATGGGCAGGGCTGCCCAAGGCTTGGTGATCCAAAAGGAAGTAACTGTATCCAAATAGAGTATGGCAGTGATGACAGAGAGAACAAGAAAGTGATAATCAGGAAGATCAAGCCTCGGGTGTTGGTCAATAACACCACTTGACTGCAGATTAGAGGAGCAGAGATAGTGAAATGGGCCTGGACAGTTCCAACTCAGCTGCTGACAGCAGTGCCACTCATTGGCATCCTGTGAACAGCTTTGGGAGGGTTCTCCTATAGCACCAGAGAGAAGGTGAAACTACCTCCTCTCTACTCAAGTGCTTGGCAAACCAAACTAGGTTTGCAGGCAGACTTGACTGGAAGTCATCTCTGCAAGCCACATATGTTATGATTCAACTATTCAAATAAGTTATTGATTCTTCCTACATAGGACCCTGAGTCGTGTAGCCCCTTCAGATGCTTCCTATTCTGAAGTGGTTCCCAACATTCACTGTACGTTAGAGGCAAGGCTTACAAATGACTCACGCCAAAGTCCCATTCCAAAACGAAAATCAGAATCTTTGGAATCAAATCAGAAGAATCAGCATTTGAGAAATGCCTTCCAAATGGTTCTAATATGTAGGTCTGGCTGAGAATTAAAGTACAAATCCTAGTGTCTTAAATGTTGTCTTCCCTGGTGCCTGTATCCCTTGACTGTCACACCATGTGTATTTCTTATTCAGGACTTTCACCTTCTGCCTCGTCATACTCTTGCTCATGTGTCTGTCTGTACTCCCCAGAGGACAAAGGCCAAAGGCAACCTGCTATTCACCACTCCACTCCATCCACCTGGTACACATCAGACACACACTAAATGACATTTGTCCCTGCTTTTATTGCAGTGTACCGTGCAGACACTTAAGATTAGATCCTCTTGTTGCTTCAAGTTTCTCCTCTTATAAATGGGGTAAGGACAAATTTATTCAGAGCAAAAGTAAATTGTTCACTTGGTGTTTGTTTGTTTGTTTGTTTGGTACTGGGGATCGAACTCATGACTTCACACTTGCCAGGCAGGTCCTTAAGCCGCTGAGCTAAATCCCTGGCCCTGATCTTTAATTTTAAACTAAGCATGTTCAGTCACAGCAAGACAAAAGTCCAAACCCCAACATAGTTTTAATTTAAAAGACACTCAGTTTTCCTAGAAAAGAACTTGGAGATGGGTAGTGTGTACGGATGCTGCCTAGAATATGGCTTTTGTATGTTGATATCAGAAGGCTGGCTTTAGGTGCTAGAGTGTACAATAGGAATTACAGACTAGACAAAAAATTAAAATAAGCTAAGTTGAGCTAGTCTGGGCCAAAAAGAAAAAGCAGATTAAGGGAACCAGCAAAGCTGCCCAGAAGCAATGAAACCCTGAGAAAATTTCTATGCACTTCCACCCCGACTAAAAGGCTGGTCTCCACCCCATGGCACTATTGAGAGGTGGTGGAGTCTTCTGGTCATAGGGGAGTCATGTCCTTGAAGATACTTGGACCTCAGTCCTTGTCTTCCTCTCTCTCTTGCTTCACAGGTGCCATGAGGCAGGCAACTTCCTTCAACACACGTTCCCAGAGCAAGTGAGCCAATCAGCCATGGACTGAAACCTCTGAAACTGATTGTCTCAGGTGATTTGTGACAGTGACAGAAAGCTGACTGACATAGTCACACAGTCATCCAAGTACCTACATGTTAAAAGTGGAAGTAGCCACAGACAGCTGGGCCAATGGGCATAGGTACAATGTGGACAGAGTGTCCCGTCTCTCCAGGGTGGCATGGGAAAATCAAAGCAGAGCTCCTGAGAAGAATGAAATAGTGGCCAGAAGAACCAGAAAAGGTCTTGCAGTCGATATGAGGGCATGAGGTCAGGAAACCAAAACGAGCCCATGAATATCCTCTAGTAAATGCCTTGAGAAAAGAGGCCAAAGGCCAAGGCTCAAGAATGAGTGGAATAGCTAGGAAGGTTATAGGTTACAGGTGAGTGAAGATAAGCCAACTCACACTTCCGGCCTCCACCTCACACCACACCCCAGATGTAATGTCACATTTGCATCCCCAGCACCTAAGAGATAGGAACAGAGATAGGAGGATAAGCCTGAGTTACTCTACTGGTTAATGAAATTCATCTTAATAAGGCAAAAATTACTTTTATTTTTAACCTTCCTGTGGAAACAGAGACTTAAGAAAAGACAGGTTAAATTATAGGAGGAAAAAGAAGATCACATCTCAGAAAAAATGACTCCATGTGATGATATGCTTTATGCTGGAACTATATACATTTGTTGAATGATTGTATGTTCTTGGCATTATAGTAGAAACAAAGTGAGTGACACCAGTAAGTGAAAGGACAAGAAAGTTAAGAGAAGACCTAACTCCACAGTGTGGGACACAGCAGGAGAAGAGGAAGAGTTCAAGGAACAAATTGGGAAGAATCAACATCTGAGTTGAGTATTTTAGCATGACATGCCACTGGACACCTTCAGGAGAAAGTGTCACAAAGAGGAGTGAATTCCAGGCAAAGAAAAAAAATAAAAAGCAAAAGGATGCGACTGGAAGGACT
>RJWM01027420.1:0-26675 GCA_004363535.1 Dasyprocta punctata
CAGTAGACAACCTTAGCAGGCCTGCCCTGAGAATAGCCTCCTCGGGCTCGCAGCCATCCATGCAGTCTCCGCAGGGGGAAGCCAGCAACAGTTTTAGCCCCAGGCCTATCTGGCCTGACTCAGGAATGGCTTCCAGCAAATTGCCCTCTTCCATGGGAGGACCAAGCCCTCTGTACTCACTGCCAGCCAGCACAGTCCTTCTCATCTGCCACTCTCCCCCACCGAGAAATGGCTCCACAGAGGTCCCAGGGTCGCCAGCCACCACCAACACCATGACCATGCACCGATAGGCTCCAACATCTCCCTTCATGCCATGAGTCCAGCTCCAGGCAGAGGCTCCGCCAGCTACCACCTTCTTCTTAATTGAATTTTTCCTTTTCACTCTCTCTGTGGGGTTAGATTCAGACTTCAGGCTCCTCCTGGGTCCAAGAAACCCGTCTCACTCCTTTTTGTCTTCCTCAAGGTGGTGTGTTCCCATGTCTAGACAGTGTCTCTCAGAGAGGCTGTTTTCCCTGCATCCTACCACTCTGCCATCTTCCCGGAAGTCAACAAGTTTTCTCTATGTAGTTCAAACTGGCCTAGAAATCACATTGTTCCTCCTGCCTCAGATTCCTAAGTGCTGAGATTATAAGCAGGTTATGTTTCCCTTTTTTTTTTAGAAGATTTTTAAAAATTTATTTTAAAGAAGATAAAACCAAGGAAAAAAGAACAGTAAAACCAATCAAAACAAACCAGTACAAGTGATACAGGACTTCAAAACCTTACAAAATCAACAATAGTTATTATAATGCCTTTTGTTGTCTTCAAAATAACTGCAGATAACTTCAGACATAGTAAAAATTGAACAGAACAAAACAGAATAGAAACGATAAGAACAAAACAATGAATGCAATAAAGGACCTCAAAACAAGTCAATAGTACATCCAAAATGGCTACCATAATATGTCTTGCTATCTTTTAAATAGCTGCCCATGCCATCAGATTTAACATAATCAAACAAAACAAAAGAGAATAAAACCCAACCCAACAAAATAATGAAAATGATATGGTTTCCCAGCAGGGATTGTTTCCTAGTAAGGCCTTGTTCTCTCCCCTCACAGTCCACAAATGGCACAGACTCATGGAGAGAGGCTTGGGTCTGGCTGTTCCCACTCTGATAGCAGCCCACGCATGGTGCTGGTTTCCAGGTGGGGGTCACCTCCTGGTGAGGCCTGGTTCTCTCCCTCCACAGTCAGCGAATGGTGCTGACTCATGGAGAGAAGCTTGGGTATGGTTGTCCCCACTCCAGCAGCAGTCCACACATTGTGCTGGTTTCCAGGCCTCTCTGGGAGAAGCCTGTTTCTCTCCCCCACCCCCCACAGTCCACGAATGGTGTATGTTTCCTTTCTGTTTACATAGGAAACAACGTTTGTATTTGTGTGTATAGTGGCAGTCTATAACAAGAAGTGCACATTGTCAAACTTTTTAAAATTATTTAACAATTTTTGTAAACCATTTTCAGGCTTTTGCAGCTGTAGAATCTCACTGTGAATCCCTTGCTTGCTCATGCATAAGTGTATCTGCAATACCAAATATACAGGTTTAGTATTTTTACCTGTTAATGATTGTTTCACACGTGTAATGATAGAGTCAAGATGTTAAATGATGGACAAGTACTGTGGGTATAAATCTGAGACATAATTTTAATCATGTGTAATTAGTCACTAAGGCCTGATTTATGGTAACCATTGCTGTTTTATTGAGCAATGCCTGTTACTTTCCATGCATTAACATTTGAATGTAAATATTGTACATCAATCCACAGGGAGCCATAGTATCCAAACTGATCAACCTAATGTTATAACTGCTTTGAGGTGGCCAATTGTGAACTAAAATCCTTAATTAAAGAGATGTAATTTTGTATAATTTAAAAGGGGTACTCAATAAATTTGGATTACCATGAAAGGGAACACAAAAAACAGATAGATGATGATGATGGTTGTGATGATGATGAAAATAGATAGATAGATAGATAGATAGATAGATAGATAGATAGATAGAAAGATATAATATCAAGAGCAAAGGGCTAAGAATAGGCAAAGAACCAATAAAAAAAAACAAGTTAGGGAAAGGGGATTTGTCTTCCTGAATATGAAATTATGGGCTGGGGACTTAGCTCAGTGGCCTAAGCACCTGCCAGACAGGCGCAAGGTTGTGAGTTCAATCTCTGGTACCAAAAATAAAATAAAATAAAATAAAAATTATTATGACATTAAAATGCTGGTATTGATGTGAGGATAAACAGATTTCTCAAATAAAGAAGGCTGATATGATGAAGCTGGTAGTACAGATCAATGGAGAGGATAAACTTGACAGTAAATGCTCCAAGGATACTGACTAACTATATATATATTTGGGGGGGTACTGAGGATCAAACTCACAACCTTGCACTTGCCAGGCAGGCACTTACACCACTGAGCTAAATCCCTGGCCCATGCTAACTATATTTTAAAGTATGGTAATAAGTTAGGCCTCCTGCCTCATGGCAGTTCCAGATAGATTATAGACTTAGCTGTGAAAAGCAAAACTCTAAAATGAGTAGGACACAGTATGAACTCAAAGTACTTTAGGATTTAATATGACACAAAGGGCAAAGTCATAAAGTAGAATAATAAATAATAAATCTAAGCATCTTGGTTACTTTCTCATTGCTGAGACAAAATACCTGACATTCAAAGTAAAAGGAGAAAAGGCTTATCGTACCTCACAATTTGTAGAGGTTTCAGTTCATAGGTGACTGACTCCATGTCAGGATGCCATGGCAGAGGGGCAGTGCAGAGGAGAAACAGTTCATGGCAGGAAGAAGGCATCAAAGCTGCAAAGTAAGAAGTAGCAAGCAGCAAGCAATGACAGCAGCCCTCTTTCTGTCCTTTATATTCTATCCAGGCTACACACCCTTAGCGTGGGTAACATTTTCACCCAAGATGGGCCTTCCCATTACCCATGCCTACAACTGTTCCAAACCAATCAGTGAACTAATTTAGTAATTTCACACCCTTGACCCCAGCATTACACATTTAACTCCAGTATCACACACTGTAGATCCAGCAACCTCTGAAAAGCCCCACCTGTGACCTCACGAGACTCTGGAGAGACATTTAGACACAAACCATAACACTAAGTAATTTAAAATTTAGAAATTTTATTCAACACGAGAAAATAAAATGACTCAAAAATGAACCTAAACTAATTAATATGTGTAGCTCATAACTATGAAAGGATTTACATCTAAGTTAAATAAAAAATTACTAAATATCAGTAAGAAAAATTTGCATAATGCAGTAGAAAAAATCAAATAGAGTACAAAAATTGAACAAGTACTTCATAGAGAAGGAAGTCAAATAGCTAATAGATATGTCAAAATGTGCTCAACTCCCTGCCCAAGCCCAGCCTGGTCACAGGCCAGGGTAAAATAATATCTCCACATTCCTAACATCCACTTGTGGCTCAGCATTGTAATAAGGCGCGTCCCTGACCTATAGAAGTACTCCCACATGTACTCCATAAAAATCATAGAGGGTTGAGGGTAGCTCCATGGTACAGTGTGTAGAAGGCCCTGTGTTCAATTCCCAGAACTGCAGGAAGGGAAGGAAAGAAATAACAGAATACTCTAGAAATAGCAAAAACATCCATTAACAGAATAACCAGGCTGTGGTCTACCCTAGAGCAGTGAAAGTGAATAAATTTCAACAATAAAAGCATGAATCTGAGGAAAATAATGATAAAGATAAATAAGTTCAAAAATGCATGCAGTATGATTCCATTTATATTAAATTAAAGACCAAGTAAAACTAAACAATGCATGCATACCTTTAAGAATGGCTCATGGCAAAAGATACATTTTTTTTCAAATCCATGTGTTTTACAAGGGAAAGGATTTAATACAGGACACATAATTTATAGGATTATTTTATAATTTTCACCCAAAAAGTCAAACACAAAAGAGTGCAAGAGATCTGTCCACACACTAGAGGGCCAAAGAATCCAGTTGAGCACCTGGATCACACAGAAATGTTCTGCATGAGTCCAGCTGAAAACCTAGAGCCCATGGTAATGCCTCCCATGAGTCCAACTGGTGGCCTAGAGCTCACAACAATGTCTCATACAAGTCTGTACCAAGGATCTGCCCTGGGAAGGCCCAAAGGTGAGTGGTGGAAGCTAGAAAATCTGTGCAGTGGGGTGAAGAATCTGTGCCAGCAGGCAGCGGGATTTGCACTGGAGCCTGGAAATAACACTGAAAGTAAGACCAGAGCTCCCCTGAAAAAAACCGCAGCCATCCTTAGCAACACTGAGGCTCCAAGCTCCTCCAGGGATAATAACTGAGTTCCTATCAGGAAGCCAAAATAACAAACTTGTCCAGGAAAACCAACAGGACCACCTCTTCCTCTTCAGTTTTCCTTTTTATGTTGTTGATAACAATCCTCAGGTGAGCCTTCACACCCAGCACCACACTGATTCAGTTCAGCTGGGTGTTACAAGTTGACTACCAGTTGTCAATCCACCACACCAAGGGAATGACATACACAAAATTCAGGGGAAAGAAAATTTGTTGGTGGTAGGAGGGTTACTAAGCAGGTCCTCATTAGCTTTATTACCTTTAATATCAAGAAGACAGTTAAAGTCCTGGAAGAAAGTGAGATGTGACTCGGTTTAGTGGGATTAGAAATGATCGGCATTTCTCAAATGACTTTTGGGAAACCCAAAGGTAATGGTAGCATGTTCTTTAGCTGAGCTTTGTGTGAATAAGTGAACCCCTCCAGAAAACTTCCCACAAGTCCCATTGGCCAGGCTTAGGGCACTTGCCTATATCTGAACCAATCATAGGAAAAGAAAATGAGTGATCATAACTGACTTAGATCAGTGATCTTCCAAATTTGGTCCATAGACCGTCATCATCATTACTGTCTGAAAGCTTCAAGACACTGCACCCCAAACCTATTATTGAACGAGATACTCTGGAGTGGAGAACAGCAATCTGTGTGTTAACTGGTTGTATTAGGCAGGATTTTACTAGAGAAAACAGATATCACACAAGATATACAAAAGTATAGAAATTACAGGATAGGCTTATGATGGTCACCCACAGAGTCAGATGAGGAACCATGCAAAGGGTGTTTGCACACTGCAGGGCAAAGAATTCTATCCAAGGTCCGGAGTTCACACCAGTGTCCTGCACAAGTCTGCACCAGCAGGCTGATGGGTCTGCGACAGAGGGCCAAAAGGTCTACGCTGGAATGCCAAAGAGTCTATGCCAGAAAGCTGAACAGTCTACGCTGGAAGCCAGCAGATGGTGTCCAAACCAAAGGTGAAGACTGGAGCTCCTCCAAAGAATGGAATGCGTTTGTCCTTCCTCCTTCCCTGTTATACCATCCTGGTGATGAGTCACCCTAGGGTGTGTCTTTTACACCCTAGGGTGTAGGGTTTCTAAGCTCATTTAGTTAAGCTTCTAAATGTTTCAAGTTGACACAATCAATCAACCACTACACTGGTCCTCCTGATCCATGCTAAGATCTGAGAACCTAGCACAGGTTTAGATCAGTTCTGACTGGAGCTCTTAGGCTAGAAATATGATCACATTCTTGAAAACACAGGGTAAAAATGAATACTCAATAAATTTGGGACTCTGACCTCAGGGAAAAAAATCTGCCTTACAGTATCCCTGAGAAATTCTTCAGAATATCAGAAAGGGTTAGAGGCCTTGAGGAAGGGGAGAAGAATTAGAATGGATGGGATCAGAAAGGGCTTTTCAAAACATGGAAACAAACTGAAGAAAAGAAGTCACTATAGTTTCTTTAGCCCAGAACCACATCACTGATTAGGATTCATTTGTTACAAATGAAGTGAAAATTCATTTTCCCAAATGTCAATCTAATAAATATGAAAACTCCAACTCCTTCTTTTCCAATTATAAATGTGCCTAAAGGGGAATTGTAATTTTAAAGTGCCTCAGTATGAACAAAGCAACCAATTCTCTTGTGGATATTTTTCATGTTTAGATTAACTCAGTGAGACTCAATGTTGTACACATCATAATTCCTCTGTATATCTAAATTATGACTTCCACTTTTCTCAAGTACAAGTTTTAACAATAATATGGGGTCATATTTTTAACAACTGCTTTGGAAGTTTTCTCAGGTAAAGAAAAAAATGAATTGTAAAAGATGGTAAATAGGGCCGGGAGTTTGGCTCAGCGGCTTAAGCGCCTGCCCTGGCAGGTGCGAGGTTGTGAGCTCGATCCCCGGTGCCGCAAAAAAAAAAAAAAAAAAAAAAAAAAAAAAAAAAAAAAAAAAAAAAAAAAAAAAAAAAAAAAAAAAAAAAAAAAAAAAAGATGATAAATAAATAATCAAAAGACAAGTAGGAAAAACACTTGCAATACATAGACCAGGAAAGAAGTTAATATTAATAATATATATGGTTTCTACCAATAAAAAAGAAATGCAATGTAATAGAAAAATGAGTAAAGAACAAGTTTATACTTCAATCATTGAACAAGCATCATTTAAAATTCATTATCATTTGTATCTAGTTCTACCCTCTTCAGTGGTAGGGTCTGTAATAGCTTATGTAACTCACAATGACTTACTTTTCCCATCAATCATTATCAAATAATAATAGCACCTTGGAGAAAATTTTAATTCTCATAGCTTTTACTCTGACTAACTGCTTTAAAGATAGCAATATGCAACATATTAACTATTGTCATTCTCCTTTGTTTTGATATGTTATTTCATTTTACCTTTTTTCCATAAAATAAAAAAAATAATAACAGCACCTACTTCATTTTATTCTAAGTATAAAAAGCACCAGAAAACTCACAAAATGCTGCTGCACTATTATCATATGCATTAGAGATAGGCCCTGTACTAGGTACTTAACGATATTTTTATTTTATCTTATTTCATTTCATTTCATTAGCATATGTTTACAATACATGCATTTATAATCATCTTGAGGAGTGGGTACATGTACACACTGCAGTTTGTTCATTTTTTAAAAACATCTTCGGCTTCCCTCTTCCCTCCTTTAATTCCCCTACTCTACTTTTCATTCTTACTGATATTATTAATCTTAGATCATGTTGTGGCATATACTGTTTACATTCATTGAGGTGATTAGGTTCCTATATATGGCATATCATTATTCTACTTATTTTCCCTTCCCCTCCTCCTCACCCTCACAGAGCATCCGGCTCCAGGCAGAGGCACTGCCAGCCACTGCACTCCTTGTCTAAATGTCTATTTCCACTCTTTCTGTGGGCTTCAATTCTCACTTTAGATTTTTCCTGGGTCCAGAGGACCTGCCTCCCTCCTTCTTGTCTTCTCCATGTTGCTATGTTCCAGTATCTGGACGGTATCTTTCAGGGAGATCGTTTACCCTGTTATTTACTGTTCCGCCAGCTTGTCAAATTCCACTATATTATTTTCAAAAGAACAATTCACAGTGAAAATGAAATCTGAAAATGACCCTGTGAAAACTATGTCAAAATTCTTTTTCTTTAACTATTTTAACTGATTTTTTATATGCACACATAAGCATATTGATAGATTTTCTTTCAGTTTGTCACACAAGTGCAACAATATGATGGTTACATGTGTGTGACTTATTTACTTCATTGATAAGTATATTTTTAAGGCACATCCATTTAAGAATGAAAATGTCTAATTTATCATTCTTTATAGCTGAGTAGTATTCCATCATATAGAAATACCACATCTTTTTTTTTTTTTTTTTGTCCATTCCTCAGTTGAGGGGCATTTAGGTTGTTTCCAAGATCTGGCTATTATGAACTGTGCAGCTATAAACATAGGTGCACATATATTGCTATGGTATGATGAGTTTAGTTCTTTTGGGAAAATATCCAAAAGGGGAATAGCTGGGTCAAATGGGACCTTCAAGCCTAGCTTTTTGAGAAATCTCCACACTGACTTCCACTGTGATTGAAACTTGTTACTCTTTATAACCAAGTAGTATTCTATTATATATAGATACCATATTTTCTTTATCCAAATGTCTGTTGATAGATATACAGGCTGCTTCTAAGATTTAACTGTTAAAAATTCTACTGCTATAAACACTGGCATACATGTATCACTGTAATGTGATGTCCTAAACTCTTTGGGGAAGATACCTAGAAGGGGGATAACAGGGTCATATGAAATCTCTACTTCCACTTATTTGAGAAATCTCCATACTGATTTCCATAAGGGTTGCACTGGTTAACATTCCAATCAACAATTCAGGAGGGTTCCTGCTTCACCACAGTCATGCCAGCATTTGTTACTTTTTGATTTCTTAATGATTCCCATTCTTTTTGGAGTAACATTGAATCTTAGAATTGTTTTAATTTGCATTTTTCTAATGGCCAGAGACATTGAACATTTTTTCATGTATTTATTGACCATTTTTATTTCTTCCTCTGTGAAGTGACTGTTCATTTCTCTTGCTCATTTCTTGACTGGCTCTTTAATTTTAGGTGGTTTGAATTTTTTTTTTTAGTTCTTTCTGTATGTTAGGTATTAGTCCTCTGATGAGTAGCTGGCAAAATTTTTTTCCCATTCTGTAGTATGGCTTTTCCTTCTACTGACTGATTCATCTGCTGTCCAGAAACATTTTAGTATGATACAATCCCATCTGTTGGAGACTTTCAGGAAGATGGCAGAGCAATAAACAGCAGAGAAAACAGCCTCTCTGAGAGCCACTGTCCAGATTGTGGAATATAGCACTGTGAGGAAGACAAGAAGGAAGGAAGTGGGTCCCCTGGACCTAAGGAGAATCTGAAGTGCAAATTAAAGCCTACAGAGAGAGTGAAAAGAAAATCTTTGAGGAAGAAGAAGGCAGTAGCCAGTGATGCCTTCACCCGGAGACAAGACTCACTGTGTGAGAGAAGCTGTTGGAACCTGGGGACACATGGTCACAATGACCATGATGGTTGGTGACCTGAGAGGCCTCTACAGAGTGACGTGGCAGTGGAGGGGAGTAGGAGATTTGGAGGACTGCACTGGAAGGCAGTGAATTCAGAGGACTTAGTCCTTCTGTGGGGAGAAAGCAATAAGCTGGGAGCCATTTTAGAGATAGGCCAGTTGAGCTAAGAAATAACAGCTGTCAGCTTCATCTAGCAGCTCCTAGCTGGGTACAAACTCTTGGAAATTGCTTGGACTGTGGCAAGCCCAATGAGTCTGGTCTCAGGGCAAGCCTGGGGAGATTATCCACTACACTGCCAAAAAGCAACTGTTGACTTGCTGAGATAGACCTGCATGATTCAGGACTCTGTCTCCACAGGTTGTCTACTAGTAAAACCAGAGAGAATCCCAAAAGTGGACTGTTTGTTTTTCTTTTTCTTTTTCTTTTCTTTTTTTCTTCTCTTTCTCCTTTATTATTTTTATGAGTGTGAAAGTTGTTCCTAACCTCTTTGTAGATGTGGTTCTGTTCTGTACTTTCTTTTATCTCTTCCATCTCTCTTTTCCTTCAGTCTTCTGCACCAGTTTCCCAAAGTTGGCATGATCTCCCTTTATCCTCCAACCTTACTTCCAATGTCTTTCTCTTCCTCCACTTCTCTATTTCCTCCTTAATCAATTTTAAATTTTAATCTCTGTGAGCAAAATTGACAAATTATGGACTTATATACTGCATATAATTATCTGGTTTTGTTTTATATTTTGTTAAATAATCACAAATCTAGTTCATATGGATAAAATTTGCAAATTAAGGGCTAGCTCAGTTTGTTGTTTTCTAGGCTGTGCTTGATGCTGTTGGTACCACTATAGCCAAAATTGACATAATTGTTCTAAATAGCTGTTGGTCCTGCTAGTCCATGACTGAGATTAACTAAGGGTTACAGAAAATATGGTGGCACAGTGCCAAAGAACCAGTGACTAGACAAAACAAGCAACAATTTCTCATCTCCAACAAACTGAAGAAGTAAGATCTTCCAACAGACTCAAAACCCAAAAACCAGCTATACCTGGAAGATACCTTGGAGAAGTAAGCATCACCTAAGGGTCCTAAATACTACCAATAAAGCAAACTGCCACCGGCAACTTACAAGCATCAACACAGAAATTAAACCTAAAAAGAGAGAAAATAAAATGAGAAGACACTTAAGCAAAATGTAACACCAGACATCCAGCTCACCAAAGGCAAATCCAGGGGGCAATGAGGTGGGACAATAACTACAGAGATTACCAAATACACACCATGCTTAGTGACATTAGATCAGACACAGACAAAAAAAAAATAGGTGAGCTTAAGAAAATTGTGGAAGTTCAGCATAGGAAAGAAATGGAACCCATAAAGCAGATTCGAGCAGATATCCAGGAGAATAAAAACTCCATTGAAAGTATTCAAAGCAGATTAGGCCAATGTGAGAGCAGGATCTTAGACATCAAAGACAGACTTGGAGTCAGTGACCAGGAAAAGAAAGATTTCTCAAAAATAGCAAGGGACCCTGAGAAATCAATCCAGCAGATGAGACAAAGTATAACTTAAGATTAATTGGAGTCAATGAACAAGCAGGAGATACCATAAATGACATTTTAAAAATGTTCACAGACATCATGACAGAAAAGGTTCCTGGTAGAGATAAGTCTGACATACAGATAAATGAGGCATATAAAGCTCCAGTTAGCAATGGTCAAAACAAATCTACAGCCAGGAATGTCATAGTCAAGATTCCAGAAATTCAACATAAGAATAGAATCCTAAAAACTTTTAGAGAAAAGGAACAAATCACCTACAAAGGAAAGTCCATCAGAATTACAGCTGACTTCTCAGCACAAACTCTCAAGTCAAGGAGAGCTTGGAGTGAAGTAATCCAAGTTCTAAAGGAAAACAACTTTCAACCCAGATTGATACATACCACAAAATATCAGCAGCATATATCACAGAACTAGAGAAACAATTCTAAAATAGATATGGGATCATAAGAGACCTAGAATAGCAAAAGAAATTCTGGGCAACAAAGGCAAGGTGGGGGACACTATAATCTCCAATTTAAAGTCATATTAAAAAGCTATGATAGAAACAGTATGGTACTGGCAAAAAAAAAAAGTCCTGAAGATCAATGGAAAAAAATAGAAGATGCAGAAATAATTCCAGTCACATTCAGCTACCTTATCTTTGACAAAGAAGCCAAACACCTTCACTGGAAGAAAGACAGCCTATTTAATAAATGGTGCTAGGGAAATTGGCTTTCCAAATGCTGAAAATTAAACCTAGACCCATATCTCTCACCATGCACTAAACTAAAATTGAAATGGATCAAAGATCTAAATATTAAAATAGAAATACTTAATCTGCTAGAACATCAAACAGGTAAATCTCAGGTATAGCTCAGTGGCACAGCACCTGCCTAGCAAGTGCAAGGTCCTGAGTTCAATTCCCAGTGCTGCCACCAAAAAAAAAAATAGGTAAAACTCTTCAAGACATAGGTGTAGGCAAGTCTTTGAACAAAACTCTGATCACACAGAACATATCACAAAGAATCAACAACTGGAATCTCATCATATTAAAAAAAATTTTGCACAGCAAAAGATACCACCAACATAGTAAAGAGACAACTCACAGAATAGGGAAAAATTTTACCAGCTACTCCTCAGATAAAGGACTAGTATCTAGCATATATAAAGAACTCAAAAAAATGAAGCCCTCTGTGATAATTGATTAAGTAATCCCAAACTAAATTGACTCAGCATAGTTCTGGATGTGGAAGACCTACCCTAGGAAGGATTATCACCTACATGATATAAAAGGGAAATGAAAATGGAGGGATTGTTTCTGTCTTCTTAGGAGGAGATCCAGTCTTCACTTTCACCTTGGACATTGTTTCCTAGCCTCAATCACAGATTTTTCAACCTCCTGATACTGACTTATGTGGGGCACTACAGAAACTCCAGGTCTTCAACTGGATCCTTCACATTCCCAGTGTGCAGACAGACCTTTTGCACTCTTCCACACCCAACTCTGTGGGCAGCCATTTTAAGCCAATCTTGTAAATTTTTATGTATTTGTATATCTTGTATTATATCTGTTTCTCTAATGAGCACTCACTGATACACTTCCCACATTTAAAAACCCAATCCAAAAATGGACGTCTGAAATGAATGTACTTCTAAGATCAAGTACAAACAGCAAATAAATATATAAAAACATATCCAACATTACTGATCATTCAAGAGATGCAAATTAAAACAACTCTAAGCTTCCATCTCACTCCAGAAAGAATGGCTATCATCAAGAAATCAACCAATAACAAATGCTGGCAGGGCCGTGGGGGAAAAGGAATCCTTCTCCACTGTTGGTGTGAGTGTACATTGGTGAAACCAATATGGAAATTAGTATGGAAATGACTTAAAAAACTAAAACTGGATGTTCTATATTTCCCAGTGTTTCCAAAAGGCTTAAAAGCATCATACCACGGTGACACATGCACACTCATGTTTTATAGTAGCACAGTTTGTAATAGCTAAACCTTGGAAACAACCAAATTTCCCATAATCAGGTAGATAAAGAAAATGTGGCTTTTATATTCAATAGAGTATTACCCCACCATCAAGAAGGGTAAATTTGAGACATTTTTAAGTAAATGGATGCACCTTGAAGCCATACTTTTAAGTCAAATAAATCAGACACATACGTTTAAATATCACACTGTTTCTCTTGTGTGAGAAACTGAAAGCACAAATAAGGACCAAAATGGATGATAGATATTGAGAAGTAAAAATAAAATGTTCAAATAGGAAGAGGAACAAGGGAGAAGGAAAGAGAATATCAGGAAGGGAAAAGGAAAAATAAAGAGAATAGATGAAAAAATGGAAACAAAGCTTTTGTATATAAGGAAGGGTAGAAGAGTTGAAGGGAGGGAAGTAGAATGTGAAAAAAAAAGAAGAAACGGGATATAGTATATACAGATACAAAGTTCCCTATAATGAATGCGAACTTTATGTATATCAAAAGTGTACCAGTAAGATTAATTTTTAAAATATTTTTACTACAAAATATTAAGTTCTTATAAAATTTGGCAGTGAATTCTTTGGGACCTGAGCTTTTCTTTTTAACTGCTTCCTTAATTTGATGGATTGATATTAGATTATTCAGAATTTTTATATCTTTTTCATTTAGCTTCAGTAGTTCATATATATCAATAATCTGTACATTTCTTCAGAATTTTCCATTTTAGTAGAGTACAGATTCTCACAGTAGTTAGCAATGATGTGCTGGATTTCAGCATAATCCATTGTGATCTCATTTTTTTCATTTCAAATTACATGGATTTAGGTCTTTTCTTTCCCTATTTTGGTAATAATTTCTAAGGGTTTGTCCTTTATTTATTCTTTCAAAGAAATAACTTTTCTATTTATTGATCCTTTGTATTTTTTTAGTCTCAATTTCATTGATTTATTCTCTGATCTTTTATAATTTCCTTCCTTTGTACTAGCTTTGGATTGTTCTTGTTTTTCTAGGACCTCGATGTGGGTGCACTATTAGATTACTTGAGTTTGCTCTGTTTTTCTGATGTAGGAATTCACCACTATAAACTTCCCTCTTAGGATTGCTTTCATTGTGTCCGTAAGCTCCATGATGTCATACTGGCATTATCATTAGATTGCAGGAATAATTTCTTCCTTCATTTTATCTGTGACCATCGATTGTTTGAGAGGGTATTGTTTAATTTCCATGTGTTTGTGTACATTCTGCAGTTTCCTTTTCCATTGATTTCTAGTTTCATTGCACTATGATCTTATAATATGCATGGGAAAATTTCAATACTGTGCATTTGCTTGAGCATGGTTTATTGTCTAATATGTGGTCTATTTTGGAGGAGGTCCCGTGAGCTGCTGAGAAGAATGCATATTCTCTTGTTGTTGGATGGAACACTGTACACACCTATTAAATCCATTGGTTTTGTAGACTTAACTCTGCTCAACTCTGATATTTTTGTAGATTTTTTTGTCTAGTTTTTCAGTCCATTAATGATGCTGCAATACTGAGGTCCCCCATTAAAACTGTATTACTGTTTATCTGATTTTCCATGTCTGTTAGTGTTTGTTTTATGAAGTTGGGTGTGCTGGTGTTTGGTACATATATGTTTATAATTGTTATCTCTTCCTTTATAATTATTCCCTTAACCAATATATAGTGAATTTCTTTGTCTATTATAATCAGATTTGGTTTGAAACCCACTTTGTCTGAAATTAAGGTAGCTACTCCTGCTTTTTCTATGTTCCCATTGCATGGAATACAGTTTTTCATCCCTTGATTTTTAATGTCAGTTTATTTTTTAATTAAATGTTTCTTAAATACTCCATAATATTCAGTTTTGTTTCTTGACACATTCTGCTAATCTGTATTTTCACTGAGGAACTGAGACCATTCACACTGAGACCTATTACTGAGAGTTGACTTTTTCCTGTCATTGCATTATTTTCCTGTTGTTGATTTCCTTATTTTATTTATTTGCTTAGCCACTCATCCCACAAGTGTATTCACCATTTTTGGTTTATTGGTATTGCTGGCTTCATTGTCTCTTTCTAGGATATCCTGGATAATTTTTCATAATTCTGGTTCAGTGGTTGTTATCAGTCAGTGTTACTAGAAAAACATAAAATATACAAACATACATTATCTACAAGACTGGCTTACAGTGGCCACCCACAGAGTCATATGAGGAAGAGTGCAAAAGGTCTGTCTGCAGACTGAAGGATTCTGTCAAAGGTCTGGAACTCACTGCACCATCCCATGGGACTCTGTATCAGGAGGCTGGCTGATGGGTCTTTGATAGAAGGCTGAAGAGACTACACTGCAAGGCTGAAGGATCAGTCTTGTCATGGAAAAACCTTATTTCTCTATTAATTTTGAAGTAAACTTTTGCAGGATAAGTCACGATTGGAAGTTATATTTTAAGGCTTGAAACACTCCACTCCAAGCCTTTCTGGTCTTTAAGGTTTTGTTGAGAAGTCTGCTGTAATTCTACTATTTTTACCTTTATATGTGATTCATTGCCTTTCTCTAACAGCTTTTAAGAATTTTACCTTGTAGTGGAGGATGCAGAAACAACTCCACGCATAATCCACTACCTTATCTTTGACAAAAGGGCCAAATTCTTTCACTGCAGGAAAGATAGCCTCTTTCACACAAGGTGCTGGGGAAACTGGTTGTCCACACACCAAATATTGAAACTAGACCCATGGTTTCTCTTGTACAAAAATTTCAATAATTTGTAAAGTGCAAAATAAGACAGGTAGTAAGAAAAAAGAGCAGAAAAAATGTTAATATAATCCAGCATGGACAATGTATCTAAAAGTGTACCATGATTTAGTTTGTCTTATGTGATTTATATGTTTTAGACTATTAGTCTATGAGACTAACAATCACATAGACTGTGCATATGTGATAAATAACTTTATAAAGACATAAATAGATTAATCTGACGCTGGCAAAGTAAAAGGGAGTAGGAAGAAGTGGGGTAAAAGAACTGAGATGTCTTATGTATATGTTCCAATTCCCTACAATAAATGTAATCATTTTGTACCACAAATTGTACTAATAAAAATTTAAAAATAAAAAATTCATATTCCTAAAATGAAGAATTTGTTCCTGCAATGGACTTCTGTTACCTTGGGTGTAATGTGTTGCAAAGAGGTTCTCTTTTGGTCATGGCTATTTAGGGTTCTAGATGCCTCATTTATCTATATGTTTATTCTTTCCCTGTGTTTGGGAAGTTTTCTGCCATTAGTCTTGTGAACTGGTTAAATTCTGATTTTTCATTTATTCCAGTTACTCTTAGGTTAGTTTCCTTTGCATCATCTAGCAGCTGTTGGACCCAGTTCTCATGTTCTTTTATCACTTTTAAGGTGTCCTTTGAGCAGTTAGTCTTTAAAGGCATCATTATCTTCTAATTCTGAAATTCTGTTCTCACATTGATTGCTCCTGCTGTCCATACTTTCAGTATAATTTTTAGTCTCCTGGATTTCTGACTGAAATTAATTTTTAGTTTCCATGGACTCTAATTCTTTGCTAAACTGGTCATTCATGTTTTGTATCATTTTGTTAGCTCATCTAGCTTTTTATTAGTGTCTTCTGAAAGCACCTAAATGCTTTTGTTATTACTTCTATTATCTGTTGAGTTACAACTTCTGTGATCCTGCTGAATACCTCTTCAATCTGTTTTCTAACTTCCTGTTATCCTCTCAATAAATTCACATATGTGCTTTTTGCTGTTCTGCTCCCTTGATGCCCCTTGGATTGGCTTCAGGGGAGCTGAGAGTTTGGGGAGGTATTTTGTTGCCTTGTCATCTCATGTTTCTTTTTTGTGTTTGTTTGTTTTGTGCTCAGGTTGGTGGATTAAAGAATTACAGCATAAAGACTTTATTTCTAGTACATATCTCTTTAGTCGCTTTTTAGTTGTGTACTTTAGTGGTGGCTAACTATAGTCCTTTGCCTTAACCCCAAAATCCAACCACCTTGGTTAATTTAGGAGGGGAGGATGCAGTGTAATTATCCCAACAACTGAATTGTCTGGGAATGTACCCTATCTAGTATTGCTAATGTCACAAAGGTAATCTGAATGTTGATTTACAGAGAAACAGCAACACCTATGGAATCCTGGTAATAGCAAGCAAATCAGCTACAATAGCATCATCCAAGACAAACTGGATATTAATATTCCATAAAACAATTACGTACCACCCTTAACTCTAAAGAAAACCACAATTATGGTGTAAGTATTAGGACAACTCAGGTATTGACTTGCAACTAATATGTAATAAATGTAACAGCTATATCTCCACTAATATAATTCAACAGTAATTTTATAGCATTAACTATCAAAAGATTAATAAAGGCTAGGTATGATGGTGCATGACTGTAATTCCAGCACTTGGGAGGCTGAGGTAGGAGGATTGCTTCATGTTCAAGGTCAGCCTGGGATACAGGGTGAGTTCCAGGCCAGTCTGAACTGCATAGAGAAACCTTGTCTCAAAAAGAAAAAAAAAGATTAATACTGTTTGAAATTTTGTATTATTTTTTATTCCCTTTAAAGTGAGAGAGAGAGGAAGAGTGAGAGAGAGGGAGACAAGCAAGGAAGAAAGACAAAGGAAAATTCCCCAAACCCCAATGAACTGATAAAGAAGAAAAGAGGAAAGAAAAGAAGATAAAAGGATCAGGAATGTAACTCAGTGGTACAGTGCTTGCCTAGCAAGTGCAAGGTCTGGAGTTCAATTCCCAGTACAAAAAAAAAAGGAAAAAACAAAACAAAACAAAAACAAAAAACAAAAAAAAAACTAAAAATAATACACACACACACTACTCACAAAAAAAACTTTTCTCTCTGATTTTTGAATGTGTAGTTTTCTTTTGGGACATATAGTTTGGAGGCAGTGTCTAAGTCAGGCTCGTAGATAAAGAAGGCAGCCAGACTCCAGGTCCATACTGAATGCAAGTACTAGCAGACAGTAGGACTAAGGTAGGGGTGCCAGTTCCATGACTTTCAAATCAGACCAGTTTAAGCTGATCCTGGCCTCTGGCTATGGGACATGGACTGTAACCTTTAGCTAAAAACTCTCAGGGGGTCTCTTTCCAACCTGACTATGGCTCCCTAGCCACAGCTGTCTCCCAGTCACTGCGGTAACATAACACTGGGAGCCTTGAAGTGAAGCTGTCTCATGGCTGCTCAGAGTCTCAGCTTAAAATAATCAGCCATCTCCTGAATCAGTGTCCAACCAAGCCGTCTCTCCAGGCAGACACTTGGAATGGAGTCACTCACCAGGTGTTACCTGTGTGGGAACAGAAGTCCACACTCTCCTTGTAGTTCACAGCACCTGTAGGTCTGTTCCACCACTGTGCTTCTCCCTGAAGCCCTCCAGAGTCCCCAAGCTTTCACTTTGTGGCTGTAGATTTACCCTCTTTCCCACAAGCCACAAGCTGACAACCAGGGACAAACTGCAGATTGTCTCTTTCTCTCTCTACATTATGTTCTATCTCTAATATCTCTGCAGGTTTTAATTTTCATCTCAGATCCCTCCAGGTTCCAGAGGCTCTATTTCTCCCTTTCTTTTCTTATCTTTTCTTCCTTAAATTGTTATTTTCCAGTGTCTGGATTTCAAATCTAAGAGAAGCTGAATTCTTGTTGCTTACCACTTCATTTTTCTCAGACACACACACACACAATATTTTTTAAGAAAAAGAATTATTTCACAATTTCTTAAGGTCAGAAATTCGAAAGCATCTTATCAGGGTGATTCTAACTGGATTGTGAGGTTGTAGTGATGATGTAAGCTAAGAAGGCTGCTACGGCACTGAAAGGCCTGCTGGTCCTTCTTGCAAAGCCACTCATGTTTCAGTTAACCAGAAGAGTTAGTTCTTCCTTATGTGAGCTTCTTCCTAGGTCTGATCACAGTATGGCAACTGGATACCTCCAAAGCAAATTATGCAAGAGACAGAGTAAGAACATAAGTAGGAAGTCACAGTGCTGTTTATGAGACTCCAAAGTTACACACCATTATGTCCACTATATTTTCATCCACTAGAATTTAGTCACCACACATTCATGGGAAGGGGAATTAGGCTCCTCTTTTTCAGGGAAAGAGTAACAATGAAGTAGACATTTCAAAACCACAACAGAAGGAGAATATTTAGGAGCCAATTATAGGAGAGGGAAGTAGGGATCAAAGTATGCAAGTAGATACATGAAAAGATCACTGGCCTTGAATCAGAAAAGAAAAGGGGCTTATTTTCAGACAGCAAGAACTTCATAAATGTTAAATTATTTGTTAATGAGTGTAGGAATGCCAACTCCTCTGAGATTGTAAGTCTTTAATCACGGACATAAAGCATTCCAGAGCTTCCGCTGAGGACTGAGTGGGATAATAGGTACTAGGCTCTTTGTAAAGTTAACTCTTATAGCCAAATGATGCCTGGAGGTGAACATCTTGGGTGTGGAGGAAAGGTGCTCCTTGCCCATACCACCTACCTTTTCTGTCTAATTGATCTCAGGACTGCAGGCAGCTCTCTGATTCTAGATCCCCATCTTAGCTCTCTATCTCAGCTCCAGTCAGACTCATTCCAACATCTTACTTCCAGTTAGTATTAAAAATATCATACATTTATTTTATGAAAACACCTAAAGCTATTACAGTCTCTCCCATCTGATAAATAGTAACTCCATCTTCCCACTTCTTAGGTGAAAAGTTTGAAGTCATTCTCAACATGTATCTCTTTCACTTTTCACATCCAATTCATCAACACATCCTTCTAACTATATCCAGAACACAGACACATCACCCCACCTCTTCCCACTGCCACACTGCTGAGGCATTTCCACCCACAGTCCCCACCATGCATGTCACCTGACACTGATTTCTCTCTACAGAAAATTCTCTTTTCAACAAATCATTTGCCAGAACCTAACATCCAACTCTGCATACAATTTCTTACTCTATGCTATGGATGTTGAATGTCACCCCCAATGGTTCATGTGTTAAAGGTTGGGTCCTCAGGGCAGGATTATTAGGAGGGAGGGGAACCTTTCAGCGATAACTAGAAAGGAGGATGACAATTTAAGATCAATTATAAATAAAATCATAGAATGGCTTCACTGATGCAACAGAGAAGACTATCAAAAATTAGATAAAATAAAAAATAAATAAAATTAAAGAGCTAAGATAATTATTAACATTAAAGTTTTTTAGTAATTTAATAAAAAATAAAAAGCATATAAATTATTTTGAAGACAAAAATTTACCTTGATACTAACCCTATAAGAAATGTACCATGAGGGAGCATGGAACCGGGAGAACAAGGAAAGAAGCTAAGTCCCTGCCTTAGCCAGCCTGAGCACGGATGGGTGAGAACCAACATGGAAGCTAAGCCCCACCCCCTGACCCCAGGCTGTGAGCTGACGGGTGCGCAGGCTGGGGAGAGGAGAACACCACCACCCCAACCCCACCCTCACCCCCACCCCCGTTGAATGTAAGCACCCAGCTGATTTGGAGGAACTATATTGTTTGATTGACTCTGGAAGCCTAGAGCAGAGCCACTATTTAGCAGACAACAACTTGTAGGTTTCCTACTGTTTTAGTACTGTTTCAGTTTATTTCATTGCTTTGTTTTATTCCCTTTAAAATCAAAGTAAAAAAAAAAAAAGAAACTTACCGTGAAAAGATCAAGAACACAGAATAACACAATGCAGACAATGTCTGTCTCTGTGACAGTTTATTACTGCTCATCAAATACCCATGTGTGCCTCTTCATTTCCAGCCTCGATGAATCCCAGTAGGATCACGTCACTAATTCTTCTTCTTTTCTTAGCAAAGAAATATTCTATAAATCCAGGTTTACATAATTAAGATGTCGGTGGCAAATCAGACTAGTTTAATAATTTTGAGTTTTTTCTTTTAAAAAACAGCTAGAGAATAGTTCAGCATTCATTTATCTTTCTTCTTTTTTATTGCTGTATATTATTAATACAGAATGAGATTTGTTTCACTAGATGGGTACATGCATGTAACATATTTTGATTATTTTCGTCCCCACTGCCCTCGCTCCTTTTCCTCTCCACTACCCCTGATTCCCTTCTCTATCTCTAAAAGTCTACCTTCTAGTTTTCCATCCTCTCCTTTATTTTTTATTTTTAAATAGCTTATATAATAGAAAATATGCACAATTTAACTCTATGAGATTGGTTTCTTATGCTTCACATGGTCCACCCACTTTCCTGAGAATTACATAACTTCATCCTTCTTTATGGTTAAAATACACATTTTCTTTATCCATTCTTTCTGTTGATGGGCATCTAAGCTGTTTCCAGTTTAGCTATGGTAAATCATGCATTGTTAAGTCATTTATTGCAGGCCACATTTTTTTTAATGTAGGCACTCTTGTCTGTAAA
Organism: Dasyprocta punctata; assembly: GCA_004363535.1. Taxonomy (NCBI): domain Eukaryota; kingdom Metazoa; phylum Chordata; class Mammalia; order Rodentia; family Dasyproctidae; genus Dasyprocta; species Dasyprocta punctata. The sequence continues at coordinate 20,921 of RJWM01027420.1, forward strand.
CTTCTCTGTTATAAATTCTATTGTGTCCCACAGATTCTAATATGTTGTGCTTCTAGTATCATTTAATGTTAGGAATTTTTTAATTTCTCTCTTGATGTCATCAATGATTCACAGGTCATTTTAAGATTTGGCTATTATTTGTGCTGCTATAAGCTTAGGAATGCATGTATCACTGTAATATGACATCTTTCACTCTTTTGGAAAACTACCTAGAAGGGGAATAGATAGGTAGAATGGAATTTCTAGTTTTAGCTTGTTAGCAAACTTTCATACTGATTTCCACACTGTGTATACTAGTTTACATTCCCACCAACAGTGTAGAAGGGTTCCTTTATTTCCATGGCTTCACTAGCATTTGTTATTATCTGATTCCTTGATGATGGCCATTTTTTCTTGGGTAGGATAGAATCACATAGTTGTTTCAATTTGAATTTCTCTGATAGTCAAAGATGTTGAGTATTTTTTTCATGCATTTATTGTAAGTTGTTTTTTCACTCTGTTGTCTGTTTCTTTTGGTGGGCAGAAGCTTTTTAATTTGATATGATTCTGTTTGTTGATTCTTGGTACTATTTCCTGTGCAAGCAGGATTATGTTCAGAAAGTCTTTGCCTATACCTATGAGTTCAAGAATTTTTCCTATTTTATCTTCAAATGGAATACTTCAAAGTATTTCTGTTTTAATATTTACTTCGTCAGTCCATTTTGGTTTTAGTTCAGCACATGGTGAGAGGTAATAAATAAAACTAGATAAGGACTCAAAAGAACAAGCTTAAATATTGCATGACTTCTTGTATGAGAAACTCAAATTCTAAATAAAGAGCAAATAAAAGATAGATAATAATGAGTTGGGAGGGAGATAGCTCTTTCTCAAATGGGAAGTGAACTGAGATGAAATGGGGAGAGAGGGCAGAGAAAGGTAATTAAAAAAAGTAATTAAGTGTGTTATGCACATGCACCACCCAACCAAGATGTTATGTGCAATGTACACAAGAAATTGAAACATTATGTACTGCAAACATGTAATAATAAAAAAGTGCATTATTTAATCTGCATATGTAGTGCTTTGGTTTTCTTTGCTACTGATTTCTGGCTTTATTCTATTGTGATTTCCTAGAATTACAGAATTATTTCAGTGTCTTCATATTTATTAAAATTTGCCTCAGGGCCTAAAATATAGTCTATTTTGGAGCAAGTTCCATGGAACACTGTAAAGACAGTTTATTCTGCTGTTGTTGAATGGAACATTCTACAGATACCTGTTAAATCCATTTGATCTACATTGTTGTTAATTGTTTAATATAGTTTTATATTTTATTAGTACATTCTAATATTAAATGGTGATGGAATTCACCCTTCCCATGAGCCATTACAAGCCTTGCAGGACCAGTGGGGAGAAACAAGCCATTTCACCCTTTCCATGAGTTGGCAGAAGCCATGCTAGGCCTAGGAGGAGTAACAAGAAGCCAATTCACCCTTCCAGTGAGCCGCCACAAGCCACGCAGGACCCAGGAGGAGAAACAAGCCAATACACCCTTCCTGTGAGTCAGCAGAAGCCATGCTGTGCCAAGGAGGGGTAACAAGAAGACAATTCACCCTTCCTGTGAGTTGCTGCAAGCTATGCAGCACCCAGGAGAAGAAATAAGCCAACTAGTCATTCCCATGAGTCAGTAGAAGCCATGCTGAGCCTAGGGGGAGTAACAAGAAGCCAATTCACCCTTCCCATGAGCCGCTACAAGCCATGCAGGGCCCAGGAGGAGAAACAAGCCAATTTGCCCTTCCCATGAGTTGCAGGAAGCCATACTGGGCCTGCGAGGAGTAACAAGAAGCCAATTCACCCTTCCTGTGAGCCAACCAGTGTGTGGGCTGGAAGACAAGAACACCCACACACACACACTACCCCACACCCATAAGCAAGCAACCAGCTGATTCAGAGGACAGGCTGAATTGATAGCAACTGAGGTACAAAAACAACTTCATGCTTGTATTGATTGACCTAAGGTCAGTAGTCTGAGCATCTGTTAAGAGGATAACAATATGCAATATGGCAAATATGGGAGATTTCCTTCTGTCTTGTTTTTGAAATCCAATATTGTTCTCACTGTTTTGATTTGCTCCATTTTATTGCTTTTTTTTCAATGTTCTGTCTTGATTGATTTTATTCCATTCTGTTTTGTTCGATTTTATTATGTCTGATGGTATGGGTAGCAATTTTGAAGATAACAAGGGGCATTATGGTAGCCACAGTTGATTTCCTATTATCCTGTTTTGAAATTCTGTAACACTTTCACTATTTTGCTTTGATTGGATTTATTCTGTTTTATTTGGTTTGGTGCTATTCTCCTTAAAATACGCTTTCATTCTTTTATTTTGATTGGCTTTATTCTGTTTTGTTTTGTTTGACTTGATTATGTCTGATGGTATGGACAGCTATTTTGAAGAAAACAAGAGATATTATGGTAGCCATTGATTCCCTATTATCTTGTTTTGAAGTCCTGTATCTCTTTCATTATTGTGTTCTGATTAGCTTCATTCTATTTTGTTTGGTTTGGTCCTATTCTCTTTAAAATTAAAAAAAAAGAAAAAGAAATTATAAATGGTGATGGCCCCTGAATCACCCTTACTAAATTCTTATCAAGTTCTCACTTTTTGCATTTAGAGAATTTTTTTCTTTGTGCCTATTGCAAGCTATTTTTCCTAATATTAGTTTTACTAGTCCTGCTCCTTCACATCCTCAAAAAACCCTGTCCTCTAAAGCTGAAGCCTATCACCAAGTATGCACAGCATTATTTATCAATAATAAATATATTATAATAAAATAGGGTATTTTGTCATTTAAGAAATCAAAATTAGAAAGAAATGGGCTTCTTAGGAGCCCACCCAGCCAGGCCTGAGCACCTCCAACCAGGACACAAGTAAGACAGCCTTCTAGGGGCCTGCATGAGTGGCGTGGATCCCAGGAGGAGAAAGAAATGGGCTTCTTGGGAGCCCGCCCAGTCAGTCCTGAGCACCTCCAATCAGGACACAAGTAAGACAGCCTTCTGAGGGCCTTCAAGCGTGGACCCCAGGAAGAGAAACCTGCATTCCCCCCATACGTCTACCAGTGCACGGGCTAAGAATCATGGACAAAGCTCTGCCCCCCTACTCCATAAAGCAACCTGCTCATTTGGAGGTCTGGCTACACTGATAGCAACTAAGGTACATAAAACAAACAAATGCTAGTATTGTTTTGTTCATTTTGTAGGCCTGGGGCTGGCAGTCTGAGCATCTCTTTGGACAATGACAGTATGCAATGTAGTAAAAATGGGGGACTCTTCTGTCTTGTCTTTGAGGCCCAATATTGTTCTCATTGTTTTGCTTTATTCTGATTAATTTTTTAGCCTTATTTTATACTCTGTTTTCATTGGTTTTATTGTGTTTTGTTTGTTTGTTTGGTTGGTTTGGTTGGTTTGATTTTACTATACCTGTTGGAAAGGTCAACTATTCTGAAAACAACAAGATATATTATAGTAACTATTGTTTTCATAGTATCTTTCTTAGAAATTCTGTACCAGTTCTACTGCTTTGTTTTGATTAACTTCATTCTGTTATGCTTTGTTGGATTTTACTATCTTTAAAATAAAAAAAGAAACCAAAATTGTTTGTAAAAGCTAAACAAAACATACTTGAAGCAAAAAGTATAAAGTCAAAGCCTTAGTTTCAAAGGATATTCTGCAAATAATGACCAAGCCATATGCAAGTGATTGTCCTACAGTTATCTTTAAATCCTCACAGTCATGCATAAAGTAGTATCATTAGTGCCCCTATAAATGAAGAAACTGAAACACAAAAAGTTAGGTAATTTGCCCAGTTTTCAGGTGAGAAGTAGCACAATCTCAGTTATCTGACAATATTTAGTTTAAGCAAACAAATATTACAAAATATAATGGCCTTTAATAAATTAATGTATTATTATGTGCATAGATGATGGTAGTGGATAAAGTGATCCCAACCAGGAAGGCATGGCCCACATAAGTCCATAAATGTTCAGCTAAGATACAAAAGCAGAATCAAAGGTTAACTTTTCCATCAGTAAATCAAAATGGGCAAACGTAAATCAAGAAAGCTACCCTCATAAGTGAGGTTACACATGAGGAATCCTATTTAGATGAAGCCTGGACTGCTAGGACTGGGTTGGGGAAAGAGGGCTAGAGTAAAAAGAGTTACTCTGGCTGCTGACCACCCCTTCAGTGTTGGACACATTCAGGCCCATTCCTCATCCCCACAGCCTCCCTCCAGAGTCAGAGTTAAACCAATCCCATCTTTGAAAATTTCCTTATTATTTTAAATCCGTGCTATGGTATATATTTAAACCTAAACTATGGCATATTCAGACTAAAAGAACAGTAAGACTCCAGTTCTTTATCCAGGTATTTTTTAAAAGCAAGAATGAACTGAGACATTCTATTTTCTACAAAATATATATTCTCATGCTTGTTTACTTAGGCAATTTTTATCATTACTAACTAGATTGAACATCAGTTCTCAAACCATGCATTGACTAACAGCACCCTCAGCAGGCCACAACTAATTTTCTGAGTTATATTAACAGTTCTAAAGTGCTGCTTGGCTTCCAAACTAAGAAAGTTGTGCAATGACAGGCAAAAGTTGTAGAAGTATGAGTCAGTTATACCAAAACTGTACCAAGTCATATTACCTAAATTATCATTTAATAAAAACAATTGCTGGGCAATATTTTGAGTGTAGATAGGGAAACAAACACAGAAGTCAAAATGTTTTAGTTCAAGCTCTACCACTATGTGATCTTGAGCAATCAGTGAATCTTTCTTACTCTCTAAGTCTATAATTTCACTTGTCAACCTCATTAAGATTAAATATCAAAGTTCCTTAAGGAAGATATAAAACAATGACCAAGTATTATCAATATTATCTTTAGGGAAGTAATAGAGCATGGAGAATCATTTCATTTTGTTAAGATCATGAAGGTAATATTTTAAAAGGGCATTTGCTGTATGTGTGATAGCTACCAACATTTAAAAAATATTTTTAAAGTTAAAATGTCTCTAATCACAAAAAAGAACACTAACTTTGTAGACAATCTTTGGCACACATCAAGATGTGCACTTCAAACTCATGTGTTAGCTTTATGTTGGCCAACTATCCACCACTTGACAGAGTATCTAAGAAAATCATCTTAATATGGGAGATTGATTCTGGCTTGCAGTTTCAGATGTTCTCAGCCCAGAGCATTAGGCCTGTGGTGAAGCAGTCTATCATGGCAGGAGTGTGTGGTGGAGCCCCATTCATCTCATGCTGAACAGGAAGCAGACAGAATGGAAGAGGCCAGAATCTCAATATCTCCTTCCAGCACATGCCCCATTGACCAATTTCCTCCCACTAAGAGGAAATGTTCACTTCCTCCCAGTAGCACCACAGGGGGACACATCCAAACTACAAGTTCCTTGGCAAGGTTTGACTCCTTTATATTACAGGTCAATATCAACAGACTCTTTACAAACCACAGGTATTCTGAGAAAGTTCAGTGAAATTCTTTGATCCTAGGAGATTCCTCTAAAGGTCATCTAGTGTACAGAATAAGTTTCCCATACCTCCTGTGTCCAAGAATGACCTGAAAGGATATATTCTGCTAATTATAGTTACTCCAAAACATCTGGTTAAAAGTGGGACCATTATGTCTGTTCTGTTTGAAAACTTTTTTTTTTTTTTTTTTTTTTTTTTTTTTTTTTTTTTTTTTTTTT
>RJWM01027421.1:0-26971 GCA_004363535.1 Dasyprocta punctata
GAGCTCTAATCCTGCTGACCACTTGTTGTCACTGCGTTCTGGGAGGTCTCTCTTAGGTCCAAAGCCCAAGACAGTTTGCCAAATTGCTCCAGAACTTTTTTCTTTTTTAACCATAAGTGTAATGAGATGGTTTTCATAGCCAAGTTAATAGAATCAGAGCTCAACAAACCCATCATCCACCCTCTTCTCACCCTGATCTGAGTTCCACTCCTAGGAGTTCAGCTTCCCTGGAACTTTGCCAGACCCCAACCTCTGCTTGGACTTGGCAGTTCTGGTGTATTCATACCGATTCCCCGTTTGTAAGGACAAAGTTGGGTTCCAGCGGCTAACGAGGACCCCTAACCCCAGGGCTACAGATTGTGGGGGACAGAGCCAGGAGTTTTCTGATTGCAAACCCCCACTCACTCATACTTGACTACTTTATTTTAAATTGTTGTGTGGTTCATATGTACAGAAGAGTGCTTAAAAGATATATGTACATTTTTTTTAAATGATGAATATTCATAAGCTTATCACCCGGGCTGAGACAGAATATTACCAGTTCTGTTAGAAACAGCAGTGGCAACCTTTTCCATGAATCCTTCCTTGCCTTCTTCTAATAATCCTTCAGCATGAGTATGTACCCTCATAATATATTGTTGTGCTTTGGGCATTTCCTTGAATTATTTTCTTACAACCCAATGCATTTATCAGTAGACATTACTTTTATAAAGTAGTTGCAAAACCAAGTAGAAAGTACAGAGGTTCTTAAAATAGCCCATCCTGTACGTCTACATAGCCTTCCCTACTGTCAATATCCAGCACCACAATAGTACATTTGTTTCAATTTGTGACCTAATATAGTCATGTCTTCATTGTTCCAAGTCCAAAGTAACACAGGGGCTCATTCACGGAATGGTGCATGCTGTTTATCTATTATTACAAATATGTAATGGCATGTAGCTGTCACTAAAGCGCCATGCTGAATAATTTCACTGCCCTATGAGCTTACTCGTGTCCCCCAACACCTACATCATGATTTTTTGTTGTTGTTGTTGCTATCTCCAAAATTTTGCTTTTTCTGAAAATCTTGTAACTGCGGTACATAATTTTTCAGACTGGCTTGTTTCACCTAACTAGTATGCACTTAAGTTTCCTCCGTGTCTTTTTGTGGCTTGAGAATGTATTTCTTTTTAGTGCTGAATGATACCCACTGTCTGGATATACCAGTTTCTTTATCCATTCACCTACTGAAGGATGTCCAGGTTGCTTCCAAGGTTGGGCAATTATGAGTAAAATGGCTATAAAGAACTGCGGGCCTATGTTTCAGCTCATTTTGGGTAAGCACCAAGGAGTGCAGTTGCTGGGTCCTAGGGTAAGAGTATTTTCATCTTGTTAAAAACTGCCAAATGGTTTTCCAAAGTAGTCATACTATTTTGCATTCCCACTATCAGAGAATAAGTCTCAAATGTATTTCCTATGTTTTATTATAGTATTAGCTTTTACATTTAGGTCTGTAATCCATTTCAAATTAATTTTTGTTTCTGGCATGAAAAATAGTTGAGGTTCTTTTTTCCCATATGGTTATCCAGTTATTGAAAGCCAAGAGAGAGAGAGAGAGAGAGAGAGAGAGAGAGAGAAAGAGAAAGAGAAAGAGAAAGAGAAAGAGAAAGAGGAAGGAAGGAAGGGGAGAAGGAGGGATGAAAGAAGGGAAGGAAGGGATGTAGGAAGGGAAAACTTTTCCTCCCCATTAGATTCTTACCTTGAAAAAACTTTTAAAGTAACTGAATGTACCCAGGTCTGTCTCTCGAGTCCCTGATCTGACGCAGGCTCCCTCCGTGCTGGGCGTCCTCAGGGTTGCCAGCTCTGACACAGGTGTCGCCTTTGTCTACAGCAGGTTCTCCCTCCTCTCACTGCTCGACTCCCCTTAAGATGCTGTCAGCCATGAGCTTCTCTCCTAGGAAGAGTTCATCACTTTCTAGAATTTGATTTCTTTAGATTTCCTAGCACCCTCAACATTTCCATTCTTCTTAAACCACAGTGTGCGGCTTGACTCAGTAAGCAGGGTGGGCCTGCCAGCCTTCTGAAATATTTTACAACTTACCCAGAATGGAAGGCCTGCCGTTCATGAGTTCTTTCCCGGTGAATTCTTTCCTTCGTTTTCTTTATATGCTTTTCATGGAAATCCTACTATTTGGATATTGGCCTTCTTCAATGGGTCTTCAAAACAAAACATTTTATCCAGGTTTTCATCTCAGTCTTCCTGGTATGCGTTGCAGGAAATTTCTGGAGCTTTACCTTCCAGTGCTTCTTTTGAGTTTCCATTCAGCTATCACGTTTTTAACTTTCAGGGTCCTTGTCATTTTATGAGTGTTTTATTTTAATGGTGCCTTATTTTTGTGTAATGGATGTGTTCTCTCCTACTTCTAAAATTACTACCATATTGTTTTTGAAGTTGTCTCTGCACCTTGTTGGCTGCAGGTGCGTTTTTCTTCCGTTTTGGTCTCCTGTACATTGCTGCAGGACAGATTGTGTTCCCTCTGAATTCAGACCTTGTTGCCCTAACTCCTACTTCCTCAGAAGGTTGCTGTGTGTGGGACAGGGTCTTTAGTAATTAAGCTAAAGTAATATCACTAAATTCTGCATCATTAGGAGTATTATTGCTGGCACTTTCTTAAAACCATGTGTAGCTCTTCCAAGCACTTGATATCTGGGTTTCTACTTGTGGGGTTTCTTGTCTTTAACAGAAAGTGTCAACCAGAGATTTTCAGGAAAATAAATAAGGTACAAATGACTTTGATGATCCCTAAATGGTGCATTGACCAAAACATTAAAGAGCTATCGTCGTCCAATCGAGTGATCCTGAATAACAGCCAGACTGGAGGGTGTCGTGGGCATTAAGAAGCATCCTACCTCACAGACGCTAAAATGTAAAAGAAAAATAAAACCCAGTTTAGAATGCAAGCTTCGTTACAATTTCAAATTGCACCCATCACTTGCGCACGTGTGCGTGATGCACGTGGCTCGTGTCTGAGATCCCTGGCTTCGGACTGTACCACGCCCCTAAGAGCAGAATGGGAGCAATGACACCCCGACCTGAGCATCCACTCGGGTCATCATTTCCCGATGCAACTGCCCTGCAGGTTAGAGTAAGATAGATTATCTTTGGACTCGTCTCCAAACATTTTGTAGGCCTTGATAAAGTGGTTTTGAAAAACCAGATGAAAGGGGTTAGCAAAGGGACCCTGGTGAAGTTCCTCTGTTCTATGGTAGAATTGGGGATTTTTGCCAACTCCCAAATCTCTAGATTTATCACAGTCTTTTCTTTCCCAAAATTTGCTCAAGTCTTCTTTTGGGTGAGAAACAACCTTGTCCTGCTCTACTCGGTGAAAACTCCGGCGCCTCAGCAGCAGCGGGGAGCTTCCGCTGTGGCCCGTCCGAGGACATGCAGACGGGGCTGACCAGTTAGCTGTGTCCGACAGAAGGAACACAAAGGAGCTCCTCGTCCAGGACAGGAAGGCTGCACCCAACACGTGACTCTGGGACCCCAAGACCTTGGCTGCGCTGTGTGGAAACACAGGTGCTCTCCGAGCCAACAGGTGGCTCTTCCTTACGGCAGCTGCTGTCATCCTGCTCCCGTCACATTCCTAGGAGTGAGAAATAGGGACAGAGTCTACTGTCAATTAGTTCAGTTTCTCAGGGACACTCGCTTATCATAGACTTCAAAAAGTATTCACTGGGTGTGACGCGCCTATGGAAAAATGGGCAGAACATGAATGCGTAACTCAGTGAACAGCTATAAGATGCTCTCTTGTGTTACCAGCACACACATTTTAAACAACACAAGATTCCCATCACATCAGAAGTTCCACAAGGCATTTGCTTTCACTACTGTCTTAACTTTAATATTACAGTTTAATTTTGCCAGTTACTGAATTTGAAAATGTACATCTTGATTTTTTAGTATATTCACAAGGTTGTGCAACCATCACCTTGATCTAACTTTAGGACGTTTGTGTCCCCCGTCAAAGAAGCCCCGTATTCCTTAGCTGTTACTCCCTGTTCCCCAGCCCACCCTCACCTCGAGGAGCAGCCTCTTGTCTTCCTAGATTCACCTTTTGTGGATGTTGCTGGTCACTGGAAAGAGTCGTCTGTAACTAGCTTCTCTAACACACCATAATGTTTCAAGGTTCATCCATGTTGTAGAAGGTATGGGTACTTCATATCTTTTTAATGGCCAAATAATATTCCATTGTGTGGCTGTGCTGTATTTTCCTTCATTCAACATGAACATTCATTGGACATTCATTGTTTCTACCTTTTGGCTGTTAATAAATAATTCTACTGAAAACATCGATATACAATGAAAATAAATAGCATCCAAAAATGCATGTGGAGGCAGAATTTTATTTCTCTAATTCTGGAAGCTGGGAAGTTCAGTGTCAATGTACAGACAGACTCAGTGTCTGGTTTCCTGGGTCACAGGTGGCACCTTCTTGCCGTGTCCTGATATGATGGAAGAGGCGAGGGGGCTCTCTGGGGTCTCTTTTATAAAGGTGCTACTCCTGCTCCTAAGAATACGAGTCTCGACTCCTTTTGTGGAGGTTCCCATGTCCCCCAGTCCGTGTCCACTTCTCAGAGGTCCCAGCACCAGCCACAGGGTTCCCCTTTTCTCAGTGATGCACGCAGGAGCCTCCAGGGCCTCTCCTGTATCCAGAGTTTGGGGACCAGCAGTGCAGTTCCAACCCATATATTAGTCTCCTGGAATCCATCCTCCAAGCACCTATACTCTGAAAAAGGTCTCTACCTCTGCTTCTTGCAGTTATTATCCCTGGGTATATCCTTTTCGGTTTTTTTAGCCCTTCCACACCTGCATAAGCAACTCCACCACATTGAATATTCTGCTTGAAATACTTACCCTGACTGAAATCTGACTGATCCTCTGTTTCCAATGTCCCTCATTCACTAGATTCAGTGATAGCAATGATGTTGTGGAACTGTTAAATATTTTAACCTCTCAGACTGACACACAGTGGGCCTCAATAAACACTTTTCAATCCATCTATACAAACAGTGTGGATTTTGGAGATCAGCAGAAAGTGTGGGCTTAAATCTGAGACCCGCCATTCACAAGCTGGGTGATTTCAGCATATTTCTTTGAAATGGGGCAAGTATTTTGTGGACACTTTTTCTGGGCAGGTGCTTGATAATATGCCCCATGTAACCCTCATGGCTTACCTCAGAGGAAGACACCACCCAGAGAGATGGAGCAGCTCACCCAGGCCACACACAACAGGCTGCGCATTGAGACAGCGTGCAGCATTCTGACCCAGGAACCATGCTCTGAGTGTGGAGTGTGGCTCCTCACTGGCTTCTGCCCGCTCACCCACAGAATGAGGAAACGAGGTCCATCATTTGGATGAAATTACAAGAAATTTCATGGATGAAATTATACAAATAATTTTGAATGCATTCGTTTTGAAAATAAATGACCTACAATTTCAGACCATTAACCTGAGTAGCAAACTTTAAGCAACTTCCACTCGTGGGCCTGGATTTTCTATGTGTTTCCTTCTGGGCCACCTGCATAACTTCTGCTAAGCTCTCCTGGTTGCCTGGTCATCTGACTTCTTGTTCTCTGAGTCCTGACTGACCCATGTGGCTACCTTTGAAAGCCTATAAAATCAGATCCTTCCGCTGTTCAAAGGGTGACTCCATGAGGTCCAGGGGAAGGCCCCGCCCTTGTGTGCGTAAGACACAAAGCCCCACTGGTGTCTGGACCTTTTTGTGATAATGGAAACACGCAGCGAGGAGCAGTGAGCTCAGACTTCCGAGACCCAGTTCCTGGTCCAGAACTCTGTCGTGAATTCTGCAAAGCCCTGCCCTTTTCTCCTGCCTCCTATGCAGCCTTTAAAAGCCTGGGACGGAGACAAACTCAACAGCTGGGGTGGTGACACACGTCCGTTTCACATGGGTTCCTTGTCTGTTCTGACGTAACTGGGCTAGTGCCGAAGAAGCCCACCTACGATGCAGCCCAGGGTGTTCTATCACGGCTTCCTGTACTAATGCTCTGTTTTAAAGAGAATGGGTCTACATGATAGATGGACCACAGGAAATAGGGACCTGCCAATGAAACCCACTGGACAAGTAGTGACCTTGGGGAAGTCTTTCTGCCAGTCCTAGGAGGAATACGCCCAGCCTGACATAATGTCTGGTCAAGGATCTTGAGCCCTTTCTTCCGTATCCTGGGCTAACTGCCCGGTATCCACAGCAGCTGCTGAGGCCCAAGGGCCTTCCAGAGTAGCTCTGGTTGAGGCTCTCAACTATTCTCTCTTTTAAAAATCTATAGATTTTGACTTAGCTCTCTCTCTCCTTCTCTCTCCTCAACACGAATTGAGAGCTGCTGGTAGAAGGTTTTATTAGCAAGAAGGGAGAGTGTGGCAGCTTGGCAGAGAGCCTACTGAGAGCACCCGGTGATGGGGAAGCAGCAAGATAGCAGCTCAGATCTCTGCTTCCCTAGGAATCAGGACAGATTTATGCATCTGTTTCTCAAGTTTCTGGACCAGAAGCCATCACTCACCACAAGAGAGACAGGCTGGGCATTCACTCACTCGCAGGTTCAGGGGCTGAGCAGTAGCTGCTCACAAGGAACCAGGGAGGCCCGCTGGTGAGGCTATGGCAGTCATCATGGGGACAATGAGCCAAGAAAGCTGTCAAAGTAAACAGCCTGCTCTGCAGTGAGGGGGTTCCAAACCAACCTCGAGGGGCAGGTGTGGGGCTCCGGTTCAAATTTCGTTGGGGGAAACTTCATCCCTTCTGCACAGATTCTACCAATGCTATGTTCAGGAAGAAGCATGGCTATGACAGCAAGAGGCAGGGACCTTTGCCATGGGACCACGCATGGCCAACCAGTATCAACACCTTGGTAGCACCCTTTTCGCAGCCGGGCTTGGGAACTCTCATTTAAAAATCGACCTCTCCACTGATCCTCAGTGATTGTCTGTTGTTTTGCTGATGCCAGGCAGAGGGAGTGAAGTTCAACAAAATCATCTTGTTGGAGGGGATAATTGTGAAAGTTACATATGTACCCTGGAACCAAGGCTTTTGTCAAATATGTATGTTTGCAAATGTTTCCCATAGTTTGTCTAAGGAAAGAAGTTTGTCTTTCATCTGCTTAAGAGGTCCTTCACAGAGCCAAGTTTTCAGTTTTGATAATACTCAATCCATTTTTCCTTTTATAGATTATGCTTTCAATGTCAGTATAAGACTTTATCTAAATCAAAAACAAGAAACGTTTGTTACTTTGTCTAAAAGTTTATAGTTTTACATTTTAAATGTAAGGCCATGTTGCATTCTGAATGGATTTTTGTATGGATGTGATGTTCAGATTGATATTCGTGTCTATATCCAGATATTCCAGCATTTACTTACTGAAAAGGCTCTCCTTTCTCCATTGCTATGGTTGAAACATTGTGTCAACTTGAGAAGTTTAGAAGTTTAACTAAGAGACTAATGAGGGAGCCAAGGTTCTTACTCTGTAAATATCCTTATCCTGTGCAAGAAGAGGGCAAGGAGATTTTGTGAGGGCTACACCCACCCTGGAGGTGAGGCAGGGTGGCCTGTGTACAATATAAGGAAGGAAAAGAGGCTTGCTCTCCCCCTCCTCTTTTGCTCTGGTTGCTTTTGCTGGCTGCTGCCTTGAAGTGCTGCCCCAGTGCCATGCCACCCTGCCTTGGAGCCAGCTGAGTATGGACTGAAACCTCCAAAACACTATAAGCTAAATAAATCTTCTCTTCCTTAATTTTGGGCATCAGGTATTTTGTCTCAGCAATGAGAGAAAAGTAACCAAGACACCACTGATTGCTTTTGCAGCTTTGTCATAAATCACTTGGTTACATTTATGTGGGTGAGCTTCTGATCCCCCACTTCACTCTAGTACTAAGGATGAAACCCAGGGCTAGGTAAGTACTCTGCCACTGAGCTATACCCCTGCCCAGGGTGCTCTATTCCATGGACCTATGCCTCTCTGCCAATACAGCATTGTCTCTGCTGCTACACACTAATCCTTAACGTTGGGGAAAGTGATTGCTCCCTCTTCAGTTCCTCAGCAGGACTCTACAAACTTCTGTTGTCTTCTCAGTACAGGTAGGGAGTGGGAGGTCAGGGATGGTGACACAGACGCTGAAGCCAGAGTTAGGTGCAGGGGTACAGGTGCCAGCACAGCAGCCGGATCTTACAGAACGTACAGTGGGGGCAGGCCTGGTGACTGGGGCTGATGCTTCAGTCTGTCAGATCCCTGGAGGGGCTTCGGCCTCTGGGCCAGATTACTTTGTGTCACTGGTGGAAGATTTCCAAACAGCAGCAGGAAGCAGTTACTGTGCAGATCAACCCTGAAGGAGAGTTTTGGTCAAAATAGTTTTGTCTAAGGTAACCACAGCATATCTAGCCTGTAGGACTTCACTCCAAACAGTGCCACTTCCATCTGTAAACAGGGTGTACTCAGCATCTGTCAGGGGCCCATGTTTAGAACAGTTCATCCTGTACAGCATGCAGCACCTGGAGAGTTAGGTCTCAGCCTAAGGTGAGCTCGTCAGCTTTCTTGATCCGGAGGACAGTGGCTATTGGAGTGTGAAGGCAAAGCGGGAGGCAGCCCTTAATTACTGGATCCAAGTATATGCACAAGTAGCCGCTGGGTGCTCCCAGGCACTGGCAGTCTGAGTAAGCATCGTCGTTTTTGTGAACTCAAGGATCTAGATTTTATAGAAGCCAGCAGCTTCAAGAAATTTGCAGGGTTTTTTTTTCTTGTAACCAGTTTCTGCCAGATATTGCAGCAGAGCTTTTGTGCCTTTCCAGCAGGCAGGCAGCTTGGAAGTGTCACTAATTAGAAGTGCTTTTTAAGGAGGGAACAAGTTTTTTGAACCTTTAGGAGGCTGAGTCCAGGTCAACTGCTTTTGAGTCCAGAACGGGGTTCTTTCCATTTGAAAGTAAAGAGAGGCTGGCTGATAGGAGCCGATTGAAGGCAGAAGTCATTTTTTAGGTCCAGGCAGGTGTACCAGCAGGTGATGGGTGGCAGAAGACTGAGGCAGTGTATATGGAGAGTAATTGTGGTGGCATTGGCAGCTCAGAGATCTTGAACTGACTTTACAAGCAGGAGAGGTATATTTTAGTAGTTTGACAGTCTGTACTGTTTGTTTGGGGACTGTGATGCAGCTGGAAAGGACAGAGAAACCTTGGAGAAAAGATGCTGGTGGTTTGGTTAAATCTGTTGTTAGAGCTTCCCCCAAAATAGTGGGAGACTTCTTAACCCTTTGTGGCAATTGATCTTAACCAAGGCGATTGACAGTCTATCAGGCTGACGTGTGGATGTATGCCTGTTTTACTTTCCATGACATCTGATAACAACAGGGGTCACTGTGAGGTGGCATGATTGATGTCTAGGCCCACAGGTGAGTCTTTAGTCTATACTTTTTGGAGGAGAATTTTCAGAACTTCAGGATTGCGGTTATCTGTTTCAGGCTGATGCAGGTGTCATTTTCCTCTCAGGGAACAGATAGACAGACAGATTGTGTCCTCCTCCCCTTATGTTCTGATGTGAGCTGCTCAAGTGGGGAGCCAGGAATTCTCCTCCAGACCTCCAAAGGAACTTGAGAAATCTCGAGGGCGCGCCTTCCCATCAGGACCTGGAGAGGTCCTTGCTCTATCCGTGAGGGCCACAACCAGTAACCAAAGAGATCAGCACGGTTGGTCTTCCTGGCCAACACATCATATGCAATGGCAGTCAGAAACACCTGAACAACACCCAGGATTTGGAGGCAGATTTATTTATATTGATGGGCACTGATCGGAATCATTCCCAGAATATAAAGCCCTGATTTCTGGTGGTCTAGGGTTTATATGGAATAAGCAAGCAGGAAGTACAGAGGCAGAATGGCTTGTCAATTGGGGATGGGTTTATACAATGTGCATCATAGTGACCAGCTATGCATCACAGTGACCACTCGTTTCTAAGAGACAGCAGCAACCAGAACTGGGACAGGGACTATAACCTGGACAACTAAGAAACTGAAGTGTACTGGGGTGAGAGCATTTTCTGTTACACTATGCCTTACTATAAATACCTTGAGGAAGTGCCTTTTCTTCACACTTCACAGTGACTGTACAGGGCTCAGGTGGTGACCAGTTAGACTCCAGTCCCTAGGCTGGCTGGCAGGCCATTCCCACTATGTACAGTCAAGAGGTTCAATCTTAAAGTCACAGTATTTAAAAATTCCTCTTCAGTTTGTCTGAGATACCCCAAAACCTGAGCCTCTGGAATGCCAGCCCCTCCCATTCCCATGTTTGATGTTTGAGCCACAGGGTCAACAGCCTGTTCACACCTAGCTTTCTTCTCTGCTGTTTCCTCCCATGCCCAGTGGGGCCTTTCTGGAGGCAAATCTCAGTCTCCACCACGGAGATCACTTATGTCTAAGAAGTCAAGCAATGTATGTTTTGAGTCTACTCAATCACCATGTGCACTGGATTTTAAGGTTAAGTCATAACCGTTAAAACAAGATTGACGGCACTGTGGATGCCAGTTAATAAAGTCATCTCACATAGTCCTGTGCCCTTATTTCCCGTAGAAAGGAGGTTACCCTTAAAATAAACCACAAAAAACCTGAAGAATGTTACAAAAATGTGCATCTACCTCTTACAAACTTAGTTTAGTGCTTCTGGCTGCATTAGAGATAAGTGAAATTGGTACATTAACTTTACCTTCAATAATTAAATGAGGGGAAAAATTGGAGGACAGAGCAATAAATAAATAATTTTTTACCATAAGCAAGAAGAGATCTGATACCAGACCAAAATTAATGAAAAAAAAATACTCTGTTAATACTCTGTTAAACGGAAAATATTGCTAAGTGGAAAAATACTCTGTTAAGTGAAAACATAAAAAATAATACCTTAGTGTGAACTTCTTGCACCACAATAACAACAATAGCCACAATAATAATAAATGAAGAGTTATGCCCTCCAGTGGAGTCATTTCACATATATAATATTACATTACACATCAATGCATATGCTATTGTACTCACAGAAACAAATATTATGCAGAAAAAATTTGATATTTGTTTTTCTTTTTTTATGATTCCTCAACAAGAGATTTTGTTGAGGAAAAAACTCCAAAGGGTTCTCTTCTTATTTTTGTTTAGCTTACAGGTTTTACAAATCGATTTTTATTAAAAACTCAAAATCTCAGACCTTTTCAGTGTGCACAGTGTCCTTTCTGCTAAAGAAACCTGGAGGCTTGCAGTGGCTGGACCTCACTTTCCAGCCCCCACAGTTCCACTTTCCACGTGGCTTTATAGCAAGATCCCTGAGCAAAACAGGATGAAGATAAAAAATTGGACCCCAACTGTGGGTGACAGGGTGGGGAATGCAGGGAGCAGGCACATGGTGCACGAGCTTTCTCCGGAAGGCCCAGCCTCCCCTCAGTGGAGGCCTGGAAGGCACTGCGCTGCCCACTGTGCTCAGGATACATGTCCCATACAGTGACAAAGTTGCAAAATGGACAGGATGTGTTCAAGCGTTCCCACTTCCCCCTTCCTGGGGGTTGAGGCAGGGCCGGCCCTGGCCTGCCAGCCCCGTCCACCCTCCTAGAGGGCTGGCCCTGGCTCAAGGCCTGTGGTTGAAACATTGCTCAGGGTATTCTGCGGCATTTTGTGCTGTGCTTTTGCATTGCTATGCAGTCTGACTGGATGGATGATGGAGATGAAATCAAGCGGCTTCCTCTTTCTGAGACACCCTTAGGTCAGGCAGCTCCCGAGAATGCCATCCAGAGGCTCAGGCTTTCCAGGTGACATGGCTCAGTGTGCAGCCTGATCGGCACCCCAGTCCCCCGGAGCGGCCCCCAGATGGACACCGCAGTCCATGGGGAGCTCAGCTGGCCTGAAGAAGGGGCTCAGGACAACAAAAGGAAGCTTTCCTTTTAGAGAGGAAAAAAGTGAAAACCAGCGAAACAGAAAAAGTGCCAAAACCCCCTCCCCTTGGCCAGAGGGCCTAAGACAGATTTCCAGGGGAGCTTGAGAACGCTCCTTGGGGACTAATGATACATAGTTAGCAAATCAAGTGGAAACAGCCCTCTGGGTATTGGCTTTTCCAGGCATCTCAGACACGTTTCGGAGGAATTTTTGAAGACTGCACCTTTCATTTGTGCTCACACATTCCAAGCTAGCCGGGCTTCTCTCCTCCAAACAGCTGGATTCACAGTGTGGAGATGGTTGGTCACCAATGTCCGTGTCAGTTCTCTTATCTCACTGGACCCTCACCCAACCCCGTGAGGCTGCAGAGGCAGCACTGCCGCCGCATGCAGAGACCAGTGCCTGAGCCACCACGGCAAGAAGTGGGCATGAGTGCCGGAACTGATCTCCTTGTCTGGGCCTGCTGCAACTGTCCCACTACTACTTCTAACACGGCTTTGGGAAATGAGCTGCTTTCTGTGGCTGGCCACACCTGGAAGGAAACAGGTTTTCTTAGCACTGGTCAAACCATCCCGAGGACAAGCAAGGTGAAAAGGTGAAAAGGCTCAGCAAAGCATGCCCTGACAAAGTCACATGGCTCTCGGGTGCGCAAGTGAACGCAATCAGAACTGAGACTGTGCTCTGCAGAAATCTTTGAAAGCTCTCACAAGCCTGCGTCCTAACTACAGTAAAATCCATAGACATGTGCATATTTAATATTTTAACACAAATTAACAACATTTTGTTAAACACATCTTAGGAGGGAGGAAAACTGAGACAGAGGGAGGGGAAGAATCAGGGGTCTCTGTGGTTCTCTTGGCCACAGCAATGTGAGTGGGGAGCATAGCAGGCTCCCAGCGGTCCTTGCAGCACACTGCACGTGGCAGTCACGCGGGCTTCAAGCTAATGGTCATTCTGACCATTGGGGGTGAGGTGCTTGTTGGTCCCAAGGCCATTTTTCAAACAGTCTCTCTCTTTGCCTTTGGTAGCTTCCTCCTCCTCCTCCTCATCGTAGTCCTCCTCTTCTTCCTCTTCCTCTTCATTATCACTCCTCACATCTTTCAAGTCCTAGGCAAAGGAAAGAATTGGCTTTTACAACTTCCATGATGTCTTAAGTGGTTATGCAAACCAATGGACCCACTTTAGAGGTTTGGTTTCCTAAAGAAAACCCAATGTCCACCGAACCAACATTCAATAAGATAAAGTCACACTCGGGGTCATAAAACAAACCTTAACAAACTCAACGAACAAAATTATACAAATTGTATTTAAAACAGAAGAGAAGGGTGCAATACTTCCCAAAAGGTACTTTCAATAGTATTTTTATTCTCTGGCTATGTCAAGCACCCTGTGCTTTGGGTGGTATTCGCCTTCACTGCGGCAGGCTTCAGATTCAGATGGCAGTCTGTCCCCCACGGTGCTCCTCAGTTAGGCCCACAAGTGCCCCTGCCCTCCATGCCCAAAGAGCAAGTCTGACGCGGCACGTTCTCGAGCCCAGCCCTGCGTAGCCCTGTGTGAGTAGCCTCCCCGCACCCTCAGTGGGCTCAGTCCACGTGCTGGTTTTCATGCTGTAGCCTGAGTCCTAAGACAGCCTCTGGCAGACGGCATCTTTTTTTCCTATTCATGATTTCGATTTTTAGTGGTGCCCAAAGCTGCCAGCAGCCCGGACTGGTAACACAGAGAGCAGCCAGCAGCGGAAGACAACACAGAATCCCCAGCGGCCACCATCTCCGGCGGCTGCAGGAGCCCGAGGCGCACAGGTAGCTGCTGGCTCTGAGGGCCTAGGGAGGGCTGCTGACCTCAGGAGCTGGCATTCACAGCTCAGGCCGTTAACACTGGGAGACTCTGCCCGTCTGTGGTTTCTTTTTTAAATAATCGTATTGGTATATGTAATGAACAGTAATTATGTTCATTCTGGAAAACCGGCGGACATCACGTTTTGATTTTTTTATACCCTTCTTTGCCCTCACTGTCCTCTTTCCCTGTTCTCCCAGCCCCCTTCCCCAACTCACCAAAGACTGCTGCCCTGTTTCCTGCCATCTCTCCTTTATTTTATTTATATTATGGGTTTCTTATATAAATGAAACCATGTAATATTTAACCTCCCAGTTTGATTTAATTCACTCATCATTATGATATCAAGATCCATCTATTTTCCTACAAATGATTCAAATTTTTCATTCTTTATGGATGTATAATACTCCATTGTGTGTAAATACATACAGATTTGTTCTCCATTCATCTGTTGATGGGCCTTTAGGCTGTTTTCATACTTTAGCTATTGTGAATTGGCAACTTTTGATTTCCATATAAATTCAGCAAGAATGCTTAGTTGATCAAGTAACATTTTAGAAGTGCATACGAGGACCCCACCCACTAGAGGACCCTGAAGAAGAGGTGGACAATGGTGACAGACATCAGCAGACTCAAAACCTGGTCCAAGTCGGATGTGCATCTTTCATGTGTTTAAGAATCCATACTAGCTGGTGACATTCACAGAGCATAATGGAATTAAGCTAGAAATTAAGGTACTGTTCAAAAGATAACAGGCAAATCTCAAAATGCATAGAAATATTTAAAAACTCTTCTAAATAATCAACGAGTCACAAAATCTCAAATAGTACCAGAAAATATGTTGAACTAAATGAAAATAAAACAATTTTAGCACAGCTTTTAGTCACTTCCTGTCTTGGTTACTTTTTGCTCATTGCTGAGACAAAATACCTGACACCCAAAATTAGGGAAAGAAAGGTTTATTCTTACAGTTTCTTGGGAGTTTCAGTCCATAAAGTTGGCTCCAAGGCAGCATGGGGTGACGGGGCTACTGTCCATGGCGGCTGCAAGCTGCAAGCCCCGCTGGTAAGAGATACAGGAAGGAAGCATGGAAGAGGAAGACCCGCCTTCCCTTACACTGTATATCGGCTCCACCCCTGGGCAGGCACAGCAAACTGAACACAAGCAAGCACCAGACTTAGCCCCAACAAAAGTATGTGAGGACTTGGGGGTACATAGTATACCCAATACACTTCCTCTCCACTGAAACATAATACCCAATACCCACACCTTAAAGAAGTTTATTTTGGCTCATGTTTCAGTCCATAGTTGGCCAACTCCAAGGCAAGAGAGCATGGCAGGGGAGCACAGTGGAGGAAAAGATGCTGCTGTCATAGCATGGTGAAGACGTCAATTTTTAGACTACTTTTTGATATTAAATTGGACATTTTGGTCAAAAAATAAGACAAGAAAAAGAAATGAAATTCACACACATTTGCACATACCATGACTGTCTATATAGAAAATCTCAAGAAATCCACCACACAAAAAAAATCCTAAAATTAGTAAGTGAGTTTAGCAAGGTTGAAGGATGCAAGGTCAACACACACACATACGCACGCACAATCTTGGCTACTAGAGATTAATATGGTAGCTGAAAAATGCCCTCAAAGATAATAGGTCCTAATCCCTAGAACTTGTGGCTGTCACTTAATATGGAACATTTTTGCAGATATCATTAAGTGAAGGATTCTGAGATGAGAGGATCAACCTATACTGTCCAGGTGGGCTCTAAATGCCATCACAAGCGTCCTTTCAAATGTGAGATACAAGGAGATCGCACACACGGGGAGAGGCAGCGTAAAGACAGAGGAGTGGCTGCAATCACAAGGACGAGCCAAGGAAGGCCAGAAGTCGCCAGGGGGAGACGCCACCAGCAGCCTCTGCCCGCAGAGCCTCTCCCCCGCACTGCCTTGCAGCCACCTTGACCTCCGCACAGAGCTGGCTGTGGACTTGTGCCCCCCACACTGTGAGAGAGCATGCTATTGTTGTAAGCACCAAATGTGTAGTAATTTGCTGTAATGGTCATAAAAGCAAATACAACTAGTAACGCCCAATTAAAAATTGACGTTGAATGTCTGCAACATTTATAACAGTTTCAAAGATGAAAGGAGTACACATCTAACAAAGCCTGCAAGGAGTTCATATATAAAATCTACAAAACTCTGGCGAAGGAAATCAAAGAGGACCTAAGTAACTATAGAAATGCAAAATGCTTATAAGTTGGAAGACTCAGCATTGTAAAAATGTAAATTATCCTCACATTGAGCTATAGAGTCCATACATGGCCTTCTCATAGACAAAACAAGCTAATTCTAAAACTTGGAGAGATGAAGGGGCAGAGAGACAGCAAGAGAGACAGAGATATGCAGAGGCAGAGACAAAGAGTCAAAGGAGGGAGAGAGGGAAAGCAATTCTGAAAAGACTAAAATGAGAGAACTTACCCTGCCCAATTTTAAAACATATTATAAACTTACAATAATCAAAACAAGGGTATATTAGCAAAGGGATAAACACGTAGATCAGTGGAATGTAATACAGACTCTAGAAGTAGATTCACATGAACACAGCAAAGTGAGTTTTGAAAAAGTTTCGAAGCAGGTCAATGGAGAGAAGATAGTAGTTTCAAGAAATGGTGTTGAATCAAAAGGTAAACTTTGATCTGAATGTCATACTGTACGTAAAAATCAACTCAAAATAGACTGTCATTATGGTTTGTGTCTAGAGGTCTCTCCAAGGCCTCATGCAGTCATAGGAAGGTCTTTGTCAGAGGAGCCTTAATCTAGAATGCATAACTGATTCATAGTGCAATGCTAAGATCAAGGGTGCTAGGATTCAAGTTGGGGGATTACTAAATTAGTCCACTGATTGGTTTGGTACCACCCTAATCCCAGTAGCTTATAGAATATAAAAGGACCAGAAAAAAGCTGCGAACCCCCTTGCTTGCTTTGCTACTTTCTGTCCACCATGAACTGTTTCTCCCCTGCAGTGCCTGTCTGTCATGCCATCTGGTCCTGGAGCTAACCTGTTATGGACTGAAACCTCTACAAACTGTGAGATAAATAGACCTTTCCCTTTTTAACTTGGGGTGTCAAGTATTTTGTCTCAGTAACAAGAAAAGGAACTAAGCAATTGTACACCTAAATGTAAAATGTGAGCCTATGAAACATTTTTTTTTTTTTTGCGGCACTGGGGATTGAACTCACAACCTCGCGCCTGCCAGGGCAGGCGCTTAAGGCACTGAGCCAAACTCCCAGCCCTGGTTTTTTGAGGCAGGGTCGCACTATGTAGCTCAGGCCGGCCTTGCGCTCGCGTTGTAGCCCAAGCCGGCCTCGAACTCACAACGCTCCGCCTACCTCAGCCTCCTGAGTGCTGGGATGAGCCTATGAAACTTTAAGAAGAAAACCTTGACTTTGGGTTGGGCAATGAGTTCACAGATATGGCACAGAAAATATACTTCATAAAAAAAACTTATATAGTAGGCTTTATTAAATTAAAAAACCTTTGCTCTGTGAAACATACTTTTCAGAGAGCAAAAAGATAAGCTTCAAACTGGGAGAAAAGTACATGTCCAACTCACATGCATAATAAAAACTCTTAAAGTCAACAAAGAAAAAGCAACACCATTTTAAAAATGGGCAAGAGACATAGAAACAGGCAGTTAATCAAATGAAATGCAAAATGACAAGCAAACATAAGAAAACAATGTCCAATATCATTAGCTAGTGAAGCAAATTAAATCTAAGATGAGAAACAACCATGAGGCCTCTAGAACAGCTGAAACTGAAACTGCTGACATTACCAAGCACTGACAATGCAGAGCAACTGGGACTTCATGCATTGCTATGGACACATGCCCTGGAAAACAGTTGGGCAGCGTCTCACAAAATTACACACACATTGCTGTATATGTCTGTAGTCCTATTCCCAGGTGTCTACTCTGGAGAAATGAACATTTATATTAACACAAACCAAAAGTGCATAATAGCTTCATTCATAATGGCAAAAATGGAAGCAACCCAGTTGCCCTTCAGCTGGTAGATGGACAAACCATGGTACATCCATACAATAAAATACTATCTAACAACAAAAAAACCAAATCTTTGACACATATAAGGAGTTGGATGAATCCCAAAGATAAGATGCTGAATAAAACAGCATTAGTCTCTGAATGACATTTACAAGGTGTTCTTGAAAAGATACAAATCTATGGATGAAGAATAGGTAAGTGGCAGCTAGGAACTAGGTTAGGGGATAGAATTATTTCAGATAATGGAGTTGTTCTGTATCCTGATCGTGGCAATGGCTACACAAATATGTACACAGTTTGAAATTCGCAGGACTGAATACTAACAGAAAAAAAATCATTTTACTGATGACTTTCCTTTGGTTGCACTGGGAATTGAACCTAGGGCTTTCACATTGAGCTAGACCCCCACTATCTGCCCCCTTCTACATTTTCTTTTTTTAAATTGAGACAGGACCTCAGTAAGTTACTAACTTGTCCAGGCTGAGCTTGAATTTTGATCGTCCTGCTTCAGCCTTCCAGAGAGCTAGGATTCCAGGTATGTGCCACCATGCCTCACTTTGATGATAGTTTTTAAAATACTTAAAAGGATTTCTTTCTAGAAAGAAAACACAATATTTTTCCCAATAACCATTTGCTATGTAAAGTATAATTCATGTGGGAATTTTGATTGCCAGGGATTTTTTTTTACTGGTGATTAGGATGTTTTCTATTTTCTTTATGAAGGGCATTCTTCAGTGACAGTTCCTAATTAACAGTTACATGTTTCTTCCTCTCATGTTTTTTCAAAGCAATTTTGCAAGGAAATCTCCTAGAAGAAGAACGTAAGTCAAGGTTTTCTTCTTAAAGTTTCATAGGCTCACATTTTACATTTAGGTGTACAATTGCTTAGTTACTTTTCTTGTTATTGAGACAAAATACTGGACACCCCAAGTTAAAAAGGGTAGAATTGTTATAGATCAGCCCCCACTGTGAAAAATAAAAGATGGCGGGAATTATTAAAACAAGTGAACTCTGCCAGTCCATGATGAACGTGAACACCAGGCTCACCCACTAAGGCCATTCACAAACATCTCTGTTAAAATATATGGCAGGTGGAGGCCACTTCCTCTCCTGTAATTTTTCAAGATGACATCCATAACCATACGGCTTTTCTTTCCCTTTTGTAACTTGTAGACTAAAACTGACCACCACCAAGTCTTCAGGTAGATATAAGCAAATACCTCCTCAGGGTGCGATCTGCATGGCTTCGAACACTCCAGTGTGCACACATTCTGCTGGCTTCATCACAGGCATTTAACTTCACAGAGCTCTTTTCTGTATGTTCTGAGTTTTTCCACAACACAGTCTCAAAACAAACTTTCATTGCAAAAGTGAAAGGATAAGCTTGGCTTCTCCATTAAGATGCAGGAAAAGGCAACCTTTCCCTGATGTGCTGGGAGCTGTTATTAAGAGGGCTCCCTGTCCTACACGGGCTTTTCCCAACAGGGCCACACTCAGCTGATGGTTGCTTTTATGGTCAGCGTTCCTCAGGCCTCTTTTACCTTTCTCAAAAGACTGTTACAGGGAATAACAGAAGACTTCAAATCCAGTAAGAGCAAATAACCCGATTTGTTCCCTGAAAGGCAAACTAGCATCTTCAGGACTTGCAGAGTCATGTTAGTAGAGAGGAACAAACAAACAAACAAACAAAAAACCAGTCTTCGAAGATGCCCCCCGTCTGCCCCCTCCCACATCCTCTGCACCCTCATATCTGAGAAGGGACCCTGGACCATGTGGAGTCTTATGGAACTTTAAAGCACCTTCCTGGTGACAGGAGTTGGGAACACTATTGACTTTTAGTGAGCAGAAGCCATGAATGCCAATATGCTGTAATGTGCAACACACCCACATTCTGTTGTGTAGGTAAAAGAACCTGTTCGTAAGTGTCCAAGCCTGGAACTGAAACCCATTTTACACTCAAGTGTAGACATTTTTAAATGGCTTTAAAATATGGTCAAGCCATCCACATCTATGGGCTCTGCATCTGTAGATGCCAACCAAGGATCAAAAAAAAAACAAAAACAAAAACAAAAACAAAAAACAAACAAACAAAAAAAAAACTTATCTGTACTGAATGTGTATAGGCCCTTTTCCTTGTCATTATTCCCTAAACAATACAGTATAACAACTATTTAGATGGCATTTACATTATAGTAGATACTATAATGGACATCTAGAGATGTTTTAATGTATACAAGAAGATGCATATAAATTCAGTGCAAATACTGTGCCATTAATACAGGGAATTGGAGCATCTGCACATTTGAATTGTTCTGGAGCCAGTTTCCTACAGATACAGACAGACAGCTGTATTCTGAGTTTTCTACAATGCAACTATGTATATAAGTCAAAGGAAGATTGCACATTATTGGGAACCTCACAATGCCAACACACTGCCAATGATACTTTAGTCCCCTATATCGCTCCTCACTTGTAGTTTTCCTGTTCATGCAATCCTACGCATAGGAAAGCACCAGCACCTGTCAGCCCCATTATGATTTTGAATGTGGTAATACACACATTTTACACACCAAATGTATGTTTTATAGAAATCGTTTATTTTATTTTATTTATTTATTTATTTTTTGTGGCACCGGGTATCAAACTCATAGTCTTGCGCCTGCCGGACAGGCACTTAAGCCACTGAGCCAAACTCCCGGCCCTAGTTTTTTGAGGCAGAGTCGCACTATGTAGCTCAGGCCGGTCTTGCGTTCGCATTGTAGCCCAAGCAGGTCTCGAACTCACAACGCTCCGCCTATCTCAGCCTCCCGCGTGCTGGGATTAAAGGGGTGCACCACCACGCCTGGCTAGAAATGGGTTTTGAATGACAGCTGGGGCATAACATAATTTTCAAAGTTATGTTTATTGGTAAATTATATCACTTACTAATTTCCTTTCAGATACATGAGGGACTGTGGTCCGGTAGGATTGAGAGCCACTGCCTTTGATGATACAACAAGGTCACAGATGAGCCCTGTGAATTTTCTTTTTTCTTTTTTTTTTTTTTTTTTTTTTTTTTGTGGCACCAGGGATCAAACTCACAGCTTCACGCCTGCCAGACAGGCGCTTATGCCACTGAGCCAAACTCCCGGCCCTAGTTTTTTGAGGCAGGGTCACACTATGTAGCTCAGGCTGGCCTTGCGCTCACATTGTAGCCCGAGCAGGCCTCGAACTCACAACGATCCTCCTACCTCAGCCACCCGAGTGCTGGGATTAAAGGCGTGTACCACCACGCCTGGCCGCCCTGTGAATTTTCTGGCACAAAGAGTTGTTAGGTGGACACACAGTTGGTTGCATGTTGTGTAAACTAGTCTGGAAGTGTGTTACACAAAATATTAATCAAATCATACTTTATATTCAATTTTACTTTGTATATGCCATCTCTAACACAACAGTTATAGCGATGACACTTAAAGCACTTATCGTGAGCCAGGCACCACTGGACTAAACAGTTATTATGAACCATAACATTTCCTCATCACAACCACTGGACATAGGAGCCATTTTCTTCACTTTAAAAGAGAGAGAGAAAACAGTCCCAAGAGGGGATTAGGAACTTTTACAAGGCCACCTCGTTCTGAGAGGCAACAGAGTGAAACACAGTGATCCACAGACTGCTGCTAGAGAAGGCTGGACAAATACTTGGAAAGCACACAGAAGCGTATAACCCAGTTCTGCCTGAGGTCCACTCCTGGTATAAGAAAGCACCTTCACCTGCCCTGAGCTGAGCACTGGCAGCATCACCACCCCTCGCTCTCCCAATTCTGACCTCACCCTCTGTCCCTCAGGCCTAACCTTTATGGATAAAATTTGAAATAACTAAAATCATCCACAATTAATGCATTTTACTAGGTGAGACAAACACTGATATGCTATATTTTATTTCATTTAAAATTGATGGTCAAGATCTAGAAGGTAGATTTAGCAACCTATTAATGGTTCACAACCCATCATTTGAAAAATTTTGGCTAAGGTATGCTAGAAATACAGTTTTTCTAATCAGTTGAAATCAGAGAAGTTTAAGAAAAGACACAGACCTCAATCCATACTCTGAAACAAAAAAACATTTCACAACTACAAATCTTTTTCAGCAATCAAAACACTTAATGAAAATAAAAAACAAAATCAAATTTTCTCTACAGGGAACCGGGAATGCACATACTTGCTAAAGGTCAAATCATACTGTTTTCTGGAACTTTACCTGTCTGCTTTGATTGAGTGCCAAGACTTTTCTTGCACAACCAGCATGAGTCCCGCTCTTGGAACCAGCCAGCTTCTTTTATTTTATTATCCTTCCTGCTTGTTGCACACTAACACACATACTGAATGTTGTTACAAGACTGTTAGAATCGACCAGGTTACCAGGTTATGTTTCTGGGGTACTAGAACTCATCTCGTGCAAACTGTTGGCCCTGTACCCACCCACAAATCATTAAATGCCCAAGAAAGTGCATGCATAACGAAGCCTCCAAAAGCTTCTTTAATGAGGGCAGGACTGGACCCAGGTCTCAGCAGCCAAGGGACCATGGTGACTTTGTGCAGTTCCCACTTGCCAAAGCTTACTGTAACACATCTGTTCATTATCTGCCAGACTGCGCTCCTCTTGGATGAACAATTTAGCAGTCACCCTTTAGGAATGCAAACATGTATTAATAAAAAATAGAAACTAGGAAAAAATATACAAATTTTAGATGCAAAAAACAAAGGAAAAAAGACAGCATATTATTATTCTGATAACTTTAGATAACTTGCTTTCTAGAACTACTAAAAGTTTGTATTATTTAACTGAACTTTCTCAAAAATGTCCTGGGCCCTCTAGTCCAAATTATGAACCATATTATTGATCCCACAATTGGAAGTGAACGAATATAATCTTTGTAAGGTCTTTTAAGAGCTCCCCCTGCCCACAACAGTTCCTTGTGGTTACACGAAAAGATGGTGAAAGTATGAGGAGCAAATTGCTGCCTTACTGGACAGCCAGGAGCCCTCATGTCACTCGGCAGGATGCGTCCGGGCAAGTGCTGTCTGCTTGGCAAGACAGTGAACAGAGGAGATCTGGACTCCAAGACAGACTAGAAATGACAGTCACTCTAACAGAGACCCTCAGTTACTCCCAGAATATTCTGAATTTGGTATCAGAATGAACTCCTTATGGAAACCTTGTCAAAACCAGAACTGTTCTTTGCAGGGCATGTTCCATGAGTAGGGACATAGCGGTGAACAGCTACAGATCCAAAGGCTCACTTGTTCTGAGACCTAGAGTGTCCCTGAAGCAATATGCACACTTCTAAAAGTCAAAGTCACGTATCCTTTTTTTTTTTTTTTTGGTGGGGAGGTGGGTAGAGGAGCTCATGAGAAAAAGTAATTGAACCTGTACTATCACTTGGTAATTTGCTTTGGTCAGCATCAAGTCTCTCGAGCATAGGGCTGGGAGTTTGGCTCAGTGACTTAAGTGCCTGTCTGGCAGGTGTGAGGTTGTGAGTTTGATCCCTGGTGCTGAAAAAAAAATCAACCAATTAATCAATCTCTTGAGCACAGAATAGCAGTGCTGGCTTCCTACAGCTCTGCAGTGCCAGACTTTTATCATCATCATTATTATTGTTACGTTACACATGGCAGAACAGTTACTATTTTAACCATTTTAAGTGTATTTAGTGCAGTGCTAGTAAATATATTTGTAATGCCAGGAAACCATCAGTACCATTGATCCCTAGAATTCTTTGAATTCTGTGAAACTGAAACTCTGTGACCATTAAATAACTTCCCATCGCTCCCTCCCCGAGCCTGGCAACCACCATTCAGGTTTCTGTCTCTGAATTTGACTATTTTAAGTACCTTATTTAATTGAAATCATACAGTATTTGTCTTTTTATCTTATTCCACTAGTCATACTACCTCCAAGTTTTATCCACGTTGCAGCATATGTCAGAATTTCTTTTTTAAGGCTAAGTAAATTTCATTATATGTATGTAGCACCCATCAAAGGACACTTGGGTTGCTTCCATTATATTAGCCATTGTGAGCAACACATGTGTAAATGATTTGCTTTTGTTTCTTTTATATACTTAGTGTGTACTCAGAAGTAGAATTGTTAAATCACATGGTAAACCTTTATTTTTGTTTTTTGTTGTTGTTGTCATTGTTGTTTATTGTTTTTGAGAAACCACCAGGTTATTTCCCACAGTGGGTGTCTTAACAAGTGTTCCACCACACTTATTTTCTAGTTTTTAAAGTAGCCAACTAATGGGTGTGAGGTGGTTTTGATTTACATTATGCTATTGAGTGTTAGTAATTTTCATAGGATTATTGGCAATTTGTACATCTTATTTGGAAAAATGTCTCCTCAGGTCCTTGGCCTATTTTTGAATCACATTGTTTGGGGGATTTTGGTTGTATATTTTTTGTTTTTGTTTTTTGGTAGTTGCTGAGTTTTAGGAGTTCTCTGTATAGTCTTGATATTAATTGTTTATTTAATACAGTAAATAGTTTGGAAATATTTTTCTCATCCTAAGGGTTGCCTTTTTACTCTATTAATAGTGTGTTTTGGTGCCCTAAAGTTTTAAATTTTCATGAAGTTCAATCTGCACATTTTTTTCTTTTGCTACCTATGCCTTTGGTAGTATATTTAGGAAATCACTGCCAAAACCAAAGTCACGAAGGTTTTTCCCTATCTTTTCTTATATGACGTTTATAGTTTTAGGTTTTTATATTTGAGTTTTCTATTGATTTTACTTAATTTTGATATATGGTGTTAAATAAGAGTCAAATTTCAATATTTTTCACATGAATGTCCACTATTTTCCAGAATTATTTGTGGAAAAGACTATCCTTTCTCCACTGGATGGTCTTGGCATCCTCAATGAAACCATTTGACCATTTAAGTGAATGTTTACTTTTGGGCTCTATTTTAGTACACTGGTCTCTATGTGTTTATGGAAGTACAATATTGTCCTTCTAACACTGTTGTATGTTTGAAAATTGGAAAGTGTGACTCCTCAGCTTATACTTCTTGTTCAAGACTATTTTGGCTGTTAGGAATGCCTAAAGTTTTTAAGTCCTGTGTGGAGTTTAAGTCTATGTTGCTTACAACATGACCTTAAAATTGGTTTACTCATAGTCTCCTGATTCGTAGGGAAAAAATAGAGCCACTTTTCATGACTGGGTCATGTATACAGAATGCTTCTTCTTGAATTTCAGAACCAGACACAAACTTCTTTTCATAATGCCCTAACTCACCCACATAAATAGAACATATTCTATTTTATTACATAAAGAATAATAGTTAAAAGCTATAATAAAATTATTTGTTATAATTATCTTATTGCTAAATTATAATTTATTCTTTAATTTTCAATTCCTTAAGAAATTCTTTCATTTTGCTAAGATTTGAGGCTTTAAAAATAAGCTTCAGGGAGAAAAATTAAGTTTTAGGAGTAAAAAAATGTCTGATACCTTCATTTTCAGAGATGAAATAAAAGCTGCAGACCTCAGACTTACTCTATTGTTAAAACTTAGTGACAGCAGAGTTCAGACTATGTGACTTTTGATTAAAATGTACAGATCATAGTACCATATTTCTCCTTATTACCTAAATTAAAAAAAAAAACAGACTCTGTGGTAATCACCCACTTGTGGTGGATGCAGAAAATGATTTGATTAAATATAGTTTGCCTTGGAGATTAATAAAACATTCTTTAAAATGCCACATTTTACCTTCTTTAGAAACAGTCTGGGGTTTTATAGACTAAAAGTTCTGCAATTCTAACTTGGCAAAGATACATAAACTCATTTTGAAAACAATTACTGGGATTTGAGATAGGCAAGATTTAGGAAACAAAGTTAAGCCCAGAAATTTGTATTAAGATTGAAATGTTAAAGTTCAATTTACAAATATTAGTACCCAAGATACACAGAACTCATATACACTATTGAGAAAGATGAAAGGCTTTTTTTTTTTTTTTTTTTGTGGCACCGGGAATCAAACTCACAGCCTCACGCCTGCCAGACAGGCGCTTCAGCCACTGAGTCAAACCCCCAGCCCTAGTTTTTTGAGGCAGGGTCACACTATATAGCTCAGGCCGGCCTTTCGCTCAAGTTGTAGCCCGAGCGGGCCTCAAACTCATAATGCTCCACCTACCTCAGCCACCCGCGTGCTGGGATTAAAGGCGTGTGCCACCATACCCGGCTGATAAAAGGTATTTTGAAAGAAAAGCAAGGAAATGTTATACATAGGCAATTCATAGGCAACACAATGAACTAATAAGCAATAGAAAATGATCAGTTGGAAAAATGCAAACTAAAATAGCAAACAAAAAACCTCAGCTCATCATAGTGGCACACGCTGAAAAGTCCAATAATATCAAAAGTTGAAGAGGACATAGGGAAAAAGAAATGCTCATGCACTTGGTTTGAAGCATAGTTTGGCAGCAGCTAGTAAATTCAGCCTAGCAATTCTACTCATGGAGACGTTCACATTCATGTTCATAGGGAGACATACCTCAGTATAAATAATAATAATAAAAGTGATGAATAAAGTAAGTTACACAAATAAATATGTATAGGTATACCATTTCTATATAGTTTTAAAAGTTTATGCAAAG
Source organism: Dasyprocta punctata (assembly GCA_004363535.1). NCBI lineage: Eukaryota > Metazoa > Chordata > Mammalia > Rodentia > Dasyproctidae > Dasyprocta > Dasyprocta punctata. The sequence continues at coordinate 26,484 of RJWM01027421.1, forward strand.
TTTAAAAACACAGAAAGCAATACTGTAAGATTTGTGGCTACATCTAAAGATAGGAAATGTATAAAAGCATGGGAGAAGAATGCATGGATGGAGTAGTCAGCTCTGCAGAAAAAGAGGTAAACAGGGGCATAGGGACAGTCAGAACATACCATATAAACATATGTATCTTCACTAGATTATCCTGAGTAATTTTTTCTGGTACAGTGTAGGCCAGTGATGGTGAACCTTTTAAAGCTTTCAATGATACAAATAGCCTGCTGCAGCATGAGTGCCATAGCTTTGCTCCCATTGCAGTAGGCATTTAGTAGATGTTTGTTCAGTGTGTTAGAGAGAAGACAGATGAGATTGAGATAGAAATAGAGATAGAGATAGAATGAATCTATACCATAGCATTACTTAAATATTGTAAAGGACTCTCAATATACAGCAGGGACCTGTATTTATAGCTTCAGACTTGAAAAATTAATGGCTAACCAACCTCTCAACTG
>RJWM01027422.1:0-26855 GCA_004363535.1 Dasyprocta punctata
TTATATATGAACATCCAAATAACTGTCTTTTAGTATAATCTTAGTGTGATTTGGTTTGTGAAAACTGAAGTTTCATAAAGCTTTTTAGAAACATCATTTGCCTAAGATAGAAGCACATGTACAGTGAATGTCTTCTTTTACTGACAGAAAATATATTTGGCCAATAATTGGTGTTATAGATATGTTCTTACTTTGCCATCTTTCTCTTCTGGCCAAAGAAAGCATCATATGTCCATTCTAAAAGAAGTAACTAGGTATTTATCCTTCTGAAACTAAAGAAAACGAAATTTATATGCAGTCTTCTCTTTGTGAACAAGTCTATAGTTATTATCATATGTGCTTAATTTTTTAAAATAGTCAATATTAAATATGTCTGAGATTGGTGTTTATGAAAAGGAATTTTTCTAACAACATCCCTGTGATTATGACTGTCAATACTAAAATCTCTGTGTACATAAATTCTTACTAGTTTAATTTTTTGTTTCATAATGATACAAAACAGCAGATATATAAGATAAATGTCTAGAGATCTAATATGAAACAATTAATTATATTGTTTTTTATTCGGGGTTTTTGTCACCAAAGAAAGGACAACTGTTCTTGTCACCAAAGAAAGGACACTGTATAAGACGATAGACATGCTAGGTATCTCATAAGGTCATGTTGTGTACCATAAATATACACAATAAAATTTATTTTAAATAATAACCATAAGATGTTTTAGTTAAACAACATGCAAAAATATCTAAAACTCTATTTAGGGAAAAACTTTTTTTGGACAAGCCATTTATTGAAAGGAGTGTTCAGATAACATTTGGCTCAGATGTTAAGTACTTCTAAAGAGTTTCTGAGAATTTCACTTGTTGGAAGATGAATACATTCTATTGAAATAACAAATCAGATGCAGTGGTTCCCTCCACAGTCCCAGCACTCAGGAGGCTGAGGTAGAAGGATTGCTTGAGCCCAAGAGATCCAGGCTGGCCTGGGCAATGATGAGAGATCTGGGGTGAGGGGAACTTAAAAGTCAAATCCCATGATAATCAATGCTGTCATAATCTATACAACCAAAATTGATAAACTACTTCATTCATTCAATAAATATAACACTCCAGAACAAACAGAAAGCACCAGTGTTGTCGTGGGCACTTTTACAGTGAGCACAGGCTCATACTGCTCAAAGTGCTAGGCTAACCCCTTGTCTTATGGTCCTGACTATGTGACCCAAATCATGAGAAATATGATTATGCAGGGAAACAGAATGCTGGATTAATAGCACTTAGCACTATTTCCTCAGTCGCCCAATCGACCAACAAAGATTTGCTAATTAATTTACTGTTGCAAAGCACTGGGTCAGTTGCTGCAGATACATCAAGAACAAAATAGATTTGACTTTTGCTCTGAATGATCTTATAATGTGGTAGAAGGAACTAATAAGCATTTGAGCTTGTAGCATTGTACTGCAACTTGCAATCACCTTTTATGACCTAAATTCTCACCTCTTCAAAGATTGTCTTCTAGGAAAGAACTCTTTCCAAAGGAGGTGATAATCAGTGTGGAAATATATACATACATATATATATATATATATATATATATATATAATTTTTTTGAGACATGATCTCACTCTGTAATTCAGGCTGACTGTAAACTCACTGCATAGCCCAGGCTGGCCTCTGTCAGCCTCCTGACTGCTGGGATTACAGGTATGCACCACCATACCCAGCAACTGGAGTGAATCTTGAATGAAGACATGTTAAAACAAATCAGGATACTCAGAGGTCCAGAAGGAAGAAGGGTGTGGTGCTCTGAGGACACAGAGAGAAAGAAGCCTACAGAAATATGTGAGGGCCAGATCACAACAAAGGTTCTTACACGGTCCACATGGGAAGACACATTTTGAGAATATTGTCAGAAACAGACAGCAGAGTTGGTAATTCTGGAGTAATTCTCCACACTACTTTAAACCACCAAAATGTGTTTCTTTGTGGGGCCTTTTTGGACACAGACACAACACATGCACTTATACCAGTTTTCAGATACATCCCTGAACCCTGGTTTCCAACATTTGTGGATAGCATCTCCTCCTAAAGGGCTATTTCAGGATGCCCAGAAACTATCCAGACTCAGTGGGTTGTCTTGCCAAGAAAACTTAGGTGACTGATGGCAAATCCTTTCTACTTAAAATGCAGAAGTCCTTCATTTATAGATTTTGATCATCAGAAAGAGCATTTCCTTAAATCCCACTGTGCTGTGCTTCCCTTGTCTGACTTCACCATTTATCTTAGCAGAAAACAAACATGAGAAGGAGCAAAAACACATCGCTGGACACAGTGGTGACTGATTTCATTCTCCTGGGCTTGTCTCATCCCCCCAGTCTCAGAGCTCTTCTCTTCCTGGTCTTCTTCATCATTTACATCCTGACTCAACTGGGAAACCTGCTCATTCTGCTCACTGTGTGGGCTGACCCCAAGCTCCATGCCCGCCCTATGTATATTCTTCTGAGTGTGCTCTCATTCCTGGACATGTGGCTCTCCTCAGTCATAGTTCCTCGAATTATTTTAAACTTCACTCCTGCCAGTAAGACCATCCCATTTTCTAGCTGTGTGGCTCAGCTCTATGCTTTTCACTTCCTGGGCAGCACTCAGTGCTTCCTCTACACCTTGATGGCCTATGACAGGTACCTCGCAATCTGCCAGCCTCTGCGCTATCCTGTGCTCATGAATGGGAGGTTATGCACCATCCTTGTGTCTGGAGCATGGGTGGCCGGCTCCATCCATGGGTCCATCCAGGCCACTCTGACCTTCCGTCTGCCCTACTGTGGACCCAATCAAGTGGATTACTTTTCTGTGATATCCCTGCAGTGTTGAGATTGGCCTGTGCTGATACAACTGTCAATGAGCTTGTGACCTTTGTGGACATCGGGGTGGTGGCTGCCAGTTGCTTCATGCTGATTCTGCTCTCCTATGCCAACATAGTCCATGCCATCCTGAAGATACGCACTGCCGAGGGGAGGCACCGGGCCTTCTCCACCTGTGGCTCCCACCTAACTGTGGTCACAGTCTACTATGTCCCTTGTATTTTTATCTATCTTCGAGCAGGCTCCAAGAGTCCCCTGGATGGGGCGGTGGCTGTGTTTTACACTGTGGTCACACCATTACTGAACCCCCTCATCTATACCCTGAGGAACCAGGAAGTGAAGTCTGCTCTGAAGAGGATAACAGCAGGTCGAGGGAGTGTGAATCAAAATAAATAACTACAGGTTCAGCAACCACCTGCATCACCACCACTACCACCATGTGCAGCTGCTGCTGCATGTGTCTAATACACAAATACTGGTTTAAGATGAACTGAATGCAATTCTATTAGGAAGAAAACCTTCTGATGTGATACTCTCAATAATTGCCCATAGTTGTTTTACATCTCTCAGGAAGATGCATATACTACACATATGTTGACTATGAGAAATGAATGCTTTATTTAGAAGGAGGGGAGATCATACCAAACAAATTTAAGGGAATCCAGCATAATAGGGTCACACTGCCTATCATTCATGTGCATCTTTCCCAATTTCCCAAGCCTCTCAGCATTCAGGATAGTTTTGTTCTCATCCAGGTAAATCCTCTCAAGCATTCAGATTGAATCTGTGGGTCATGTTTGATTCCTCCCAGCCCCTCCCTCTCACCTATGCAGAAATTTGCCAAGTTCCCTTCACTCTGCCTCCAGAATGTCTCTCCAGGTTTTTAAGTAATCTCCTTGTTATCCCACCTTTATCCACATCACTCCCAGAGTCCTTTCTGAAACACAGGACTAAATATGTCATTCCTGTCCTTATGAATATTCTGTGGCTTTCTACTGCACACTGATAATTTCACAAGCTTGAAATGCAGTCTTCCACATCTCACCCCAACATACTTCATCTCTAGTTATGCTCCCTGTAATAGTAAAAGCAGCAAAACTTAAGAAAGATGGGGATGTGAAGAGGCAATACCAACATTTTCACTTGGCCCTACCCATCCACTTCCTGCAGTCTTGTATGCAAGTGTCATGTGTGATGAGTTTTATTGATTGTTACCCATCATAGTTAAACCTTACTTATCCTGTAGGAGATAGGTTAGTCTTCTCCAAATTGTCCCAGAGAGATCCTGCTTTCCAGTTTAACTCCTGACTCTTTTCAAACCAGCCTATCACCAGAGAACAGAAGACACTCAAATTCTGAGATTACAATTTCTTGGAAGATCAGGTCTCAAACCTCGATTGCACCTCCTGAAATAAATTACAAGGATCACCATGCAGCTTCTGAATAAAAGTCACACACATTCTTTTGGACACTTCTCCCAGTGTTTACTCACAAACATATTTTATGCTTCCCCTTTTCAAACGTATTCACTTAAAGGCCAAATTTGGTCTGCTCTCTGTTTTTATACAATGTCAAAGTTAAGAAAACTTGTAATATTTTTTAAATAGTTAGGAAAGAAGTAAAATAAAAATAGTGGTTCATGATACATGAAAAGTATATGAAATTCAAGTTTCAGTACCTATTGAAATGTATTACAAACTGAGCATGGTGGTGCATGTCTGTAATCCCAGCACTGAGGAGGCTGAGGCAAGAGAATCATTGCAAATTCAAAACCAGCCTGGGCTACAAAGTAAGCTCAAAGTCAGCCTGAACTTCATAGTGAGACTACATCTCAAAAAGACACACAAAAAAAAATGTATTAGAACACATCTATGTCTACTGCATATGCATTGTGTCTAGTTATTTTCACTACAATCACAGTTAAGTAGTTCCGGTAGAGACTATATGGCCCTCATAGTCAAAAATATTTATTATCTAGCTATCTAGACAGTTGAATTCAAATGTGGCTTTGGCCCACCAGGCCTGAGCACCTCCAACCAGAAGACAACTAAGACTGCCTTCCAGGGGCCTGTGTGACCAGCATGGACCCCAGGAAGAGAAAGAAATGGGCCTCTTGGGAGCCCGCCCCACCGGACCTGAGTGCCTCCAACCAGAAGACAACTAAGGCTGCCTTCTGGGGGCCTGCACGACTGACATGGAACCCTGGAAGAGAAACATGCGACCCACCTTGCCCCTCCCTGCCCTGTACGCCTACTGGCACATATGCTAAGAATCAAGGACAAAGCTCTGCCCCGCCCCTGTAAAGCAACCTGCTCATTCGGAGGTCTGCCTAAATTGATAGCAACTAAGGTACATAAAACAACTAAATGCTAGTATTGTTTTGTTCATTTTGCAGGCCTGAGGCTGGCAACCTGAGCATCTCTTTGGAAGATGACAGTACACAATGTAGCAAAAATGGGGGATTCTCTTCTGTCTTGTCTTCGAGGCCCAATATTGTTCTCATTGTTTTGCTTTATTCTGATTAAATTTTTTGGCCTTATTTTATACTTTGTTTTTATTGGTTTTATTGTGTCTTTTTTTTGGTTTGATTTTACTATACCTGTTGGAATGGTCAACTATTCTGAAAATAACAAGATATACTATAGTAGCTATTGTTTTCATAGTATTTTTCTTTGAAGTTCTGTACCAGTTCTACTGCTTTGTTTTGACTGACTTCATTCTGTTATATTTTGTTGGCTTTTACTATCTTTAAAATAAAAAATAAAATAAGACAAAAAAATGTGGCTTTGGAGCTCTAGAGACTTCTGCAAGAGTTTGGGAGAATACCATATTCAAGACACAGACCATTCCTAGGCATTGAAGGAAGTTTGGAACAAGATTCAGACAATTCCAAAGATAAGACTTGGAGGAAGAAAGTCAAGCCAACCTCAGCATATCCAAAGAAACAGAACCAACAAATAATAATAAAATTCATGAATCTGAACAAACAAACAAATGTTGTTATTCAGACAGCATGATTTAAAACACTATAGAGGAGACTTCAGGGAAGCTGGTGGAGCAGTAAGCAGCAGAGAAAACAGCCTCTCTGAGAGTCACCAGCCAGACACTAGAATATAGCATTGTGAGGAAGACAAGCAGGAAGAAGTGGGTCCCCAGGACTCAGGAAGAATCTGAAGTGTGAATTAAAGCCCACAGAGAGAGTAAAAAGAAAAACTTCAAGGAAGAAGACACTAGTCAGCAGTGCCTTCACCCCGAGATGGGACTCACTATGTGAGAGGAGCTGTTCAAACCTAGGGATGCATAGTCACGGTGACAGTGACAGCTAGCAACCCCAGAGGCCGATGCAGAGAGATGTGGCAGTGGAGGGGAGTAGCAGATATGGAGGATCACACTGACTGACAGTGAGTGCAGAGGACTTAGTCCTCCCACAGGGAGACAGCAGTTAGCCAGGAGCCATTTTGCAGATGGGCTGAATAAGCCCAGAACCCAGAACTGCTGCTGGCTTTCTCTAGCACCTCACAACTGGGCCCAGACCCATGGAAATTGCTTGAACTACAGTGATCCCAGTGAGTCTGGTTTTGGGATGAGCCTGCTGAGATTATCCACTACTCCACCATAAAGCAACTGCAGGCTTGCTGGGATAAAGTGACATGATTTGGGGCTATGTCTCCACAGGTTGTCTACTGGTGAACCCAGAGACAATTCTGGAAGTGAACTGATTTTCTTTTTCATGTTTTTTTTTTTCCTCTTTCTCCTTCATTCTTTTTATGTGAGTATGAAAATAGTTCCTAACCTCTTTGTGGGTGTGGTTCTGTTCTGTTCTTCTTCTTATCTCTTTCATCTCTTTTTTCCTTCAGTCTTCTGCACCAGTATCCCCAAGGTGGTGTGATCTTCCTTCGTCCTCCAACCTTCTAATCCCTTTCTTTTCTTCCACTTCTTTGTTTTCTCCTTAATCCATTTTAAATCTGAACCCTCAAGGGCAAAATTGACACATTATGAACTTATATATTACATATAATTATCTGGTTTGTTTTACATTTTGTTATATAATCATAAATCTAGTACATAGAGTAAAAGTTGCAAATTAAGGGTTATCTCAGTATGCTATTTTCTAGGCTGTATTTGATGCTACTGGCACCACTACAGCCAAAATTGACATAATTATTCTAAACAGCTGTTGATCCTGGTATTCCATGACTGAGATTAACTAAGGATCACAGAAAATATGGTGGCACAGTGCCAAAGAACCAGGGACTAGGCCAAACAACAACTTCTCATCTCCAATAAACCGAAGAGGTAAGATCTTTCAACAGACTCAAAACTCAAATACCAGCTATACCTGGAAGATACCTCAGAGAAGTAATCATCACCATACTACCAATAAAGTAACCAACCATAGGCAACTTACAAGCATCATCCCAGGAATTAAACTAAAAGGAGAAAATAAAGTGAGAAGGCACTTAAGCAAAATGCAACACCAGACATTCAGTTCACCAAAGGCAAATCCAGGGGGCAATGAGGTGGAACAATCTGAAAGCCCCCACCAGGTCTCCCTGAAGTGGTAACAACAAAGCAGTTGAATGAGGCTCTGGAAAAAATGAAATCAGAAATAATCTGTCAAATAACTTCAGAGATTACCAAAATACACACCATGCTTAGTGATGCTGGAGCAGACACAGACAAAAAAAAAAAAAAAAATAGACAAGCTTAAGAAAATTATGGAACCTGGGTGTGGTGGTGCACACCTTTAATCCCAGCACTCAGGAGGCTGAGGTAGGAGGAGTGTTGTGAGTTCGAGGCCGGCTTGGGCTACAACACGAGCACAAGGCCGGCCTGAGCTACATAGTGTGACCCTGCCTCAAGATGCTAGGGCCAGGAGTTTGGGTCAGTGGCTTAAGCACCTGTCTGGCAGGCACGAGATTGTGAATTTGATCCCTGGTGCCACAAAAAAAAGAAAAAGAAAAAGAAAAAGAAAATTGTGGAAGACAAGCATAAGAAAAAAATGGAATCCATAAAGTAGATTCAAGCATATATCCAGGAGAATAAAAACTCCATTGAAAGTATTTGAAGCAGATTAGGCCAATGGGAGGACAGGATCTCAGATATTGAAGACAGGCTTGCAGTTAGCAACCAGGAAAAGAAAGATTTCTCAAAAATAGCAAGGAACCAGGAGAAATCAATCCAGCAACTACTAGATGAAACAAAGAAGAATCACTTAAGAATAATTGGTGTCAATGAACAAGCAAGAGATACCATAAATGACATTAAACAAATGTTCACAGACATCATGGCAGAAAACTGTCCTGGCAGAGAAAAAGAATTTGACATACAAATAAATAAGGCATATAGAGCTCCAATTAGCAGTGATCAAAAAAAATCTACACTCAGGCATATCATAGTCAAGATTCCAAAAATTCAACACAAGAATAGAACCCTAAAAGCTGTTAGAGAAAAGAAACAAATCACCTATAAAAGCAAGCCCATCAAGCCAGGCGTGGTGGCACACACCTTTAATCCCAGCACTCAGGAGGTTGAGGTAGGTGGAGCATTGTGAGTTCAAGGCTGACTTGGGTTACAACGTGAGCAAGGCCAGCCTAAACTACATAGTGTGACCCTGCCTCAAAAAACTAGTGCTGGGAGTTTGATTCAGTGGCTTCAGCACCTGCTTGGCAGGCACAAGGTTGTGAGTTTGATCCCTGGTACCAAAAAAAAAAAAAAAAATGCAAGCCCATCAGAATCACAGCTGACTTCTCAGCACAAACCCTCAAGTCAAGGAGAGCTTGGAGTACTTCATTCTAAGCTGTAAAGGAAAACAACTTTCAACCTAGATTGATGTACCCTGCAAAACTATCTTTCAAAACTGATGAAGAAATGAGATACTTCCATGACAAAGAACATCTGAGGAAATTTATGACTACCAAACCAGCACTCCAAAACATTCTGAAAGACATTCTAGAAAGAGATAATATGGACTAAAGCTCCATGAACCCCAACAGAAGGAATTCACCAGGGAAGGCAAACAATTAGAGGAAAGGGGAAAAATGGGGGAAGAACCAACAACAGGAAAATAACATGACAAGGATAAGTCAATACATTTCAGTTTTAACCATCAATGTTAATGCTCTTAATTCACCAGTCAAAAGACACAGACTGGCAGAATGGCTCAAGAAGGAAAATCCAACAATACGATGCATACAAGAAACACATTTAATTAAAAAAGAAATTCATAGACTGAAAGTTAAAGGATGGAAAACAATACTTCATGTGACAAGAACCCAGAAAAAACAGGGGTAGATATTCTATTTGCATACAAAGTGAATTTCAAGCCAAGACTGATTAAGAGAGATAAAGAAGGTCACTACATCCTTGTAGATGGAACAATCCAAGAGGAAGAAATAACAATTGTAAATATATATGCAACAAATAACAGTGCACCCAACTATATAAAACAATCACTAATGGACATGAAAAATCAAATAAGCCTTAATACAATTGTATTGGGAGACCTCAATACCCCATTGTCACAAAAAAACAGATCAACTAGACAAAAAAATCAATAATGAAATATTAGAACTAGATCACAGTTTTGAACAAACGGACTTAGTAGATGTCTATAGGGTGTTCCACCCCACAACATCTAAATATGAATTCTTCTCAGCTGCACATGGGACCTTCTCCAAAGTAGACCATATACTGGCTCATAGAACATGCTTAACTAAGTGCAAAGGAATTGAAATTATCCCATGCACACTGTCAGACAAAAGTGCAATGAAATTGGAAATTCGTGTCAAAGGAAACCACAAGAGCTTCATAAGCACATGGAAATTAAATAACACTCTACTGAACAACCAATGGGTCACAGATGAAATTAAAGAAGAAATTAGACAGTTTTTATAGTTGAATGATAATGACAATACAACATACCAGAATTTGTGGGACACAACGAAAGCAGTCTTAAGAGGGAAACTTGTAGCAGTAAATACCCATATCAGGAAAACAGAGCAAGCACCTATAAACAATGTTGAACCGTAAACTTCTAGAAAAAGAAGAGCAGGCTAAACCAAAAGTTTGTATAAAGAAGGAAATTGTAAAAATCAGAGTGAAAATTAACACATTGGAGACTAAAAAAACAATACAAAGAATCAATGGATCAAAGAGTTGGTTCTTTGAAAGATTAAATAAAATTAACAAATCTTTAGCCAAACTTATCAAAAAAAAAAGGAAAGAAAAGACTTAAATCATTTTGGAGCGCTGGTTTAGTGGTCGCGAATTTCCTCAAATGTTCCTTATCATGGAAGTATTTTGTTTCTCCCTCTAGTCTGACAGATAGTTTTGCAGGATACATCAATCTGGGTTGAAAGTTGTTTTCTTTTAAGATTTGGAGTACTTCACTCCAAGCTCTCATTGACTTGAGAGTTTGTGCTGAGAAATCCGTTGTGATTCTGATGGGCTTTCCTTTATAGGTGATTTGTTTCTTTTCCCTAACAGCTTTTAAAATTTTATTCTTGTGTTGAATTTCTGGTATCTTGACTATGATATGCCTGGAAGTAGAAAATGTTTTGAAGGACAGATTAGAAAGGGATGATAAGTATTACAGCTCCATGAACCCTAACAGAAGGAATCCACCAGGAAAAGCAAATAATTAGAGGGAAGGAAAAAAAATAATAAAAATGGGGGGAGCCAATAATAATAAACAACATGATAAGGTTAAGTCAACATGTATCCGTTTTAACCATCAATGTTAATGGTCTTAATTCACCAGTCAAAAGACATAGACTGGCAGAATGGATCAAGAAGCAAGATCCAGCCGGGCATGGTGGCGCATGCCTTTAATCCCAGCACTCGGGAGGCTGAGGTAGGCGGAGCGTTGTGAGTTCGAGGCCGGCTTGGGCTACAACGCAAGCGCAAGGCCGGCCTGAGCTACACAGTGCGACCCTGCCTCAAAAAAACCAGGGCCGGTAGTTTGGCTCAGCGACTTACGCACCTCTCAGGCAGGCGCGAGGTTGTGAGCTCGATCCCCGGTGCCACAAAAAAAAAAAAAAAAAAACAGAAGCAAGATCCAACAATATGCTGTATACAAGAAACACATTTAATTCAAAAAATACCCATAGGCTGAACGTTAAAGGATGGAAAACAATACTTCATGCAACAGGAGTCCAGAGAAAAGCAGGGGTAGCTATTTTATTTGCAGACAAAGTTAATTTTAAGCCAAGACTGATTGAGAGAGACAAAGAAAGTCATTATATCATGGTAAAGGGAACAATCCAAGAGGAAGAGATAGCAATCATAAATACATATGCAACAAATACTAGTGCACCCAGTTATATAAAACAATTATTAATGGATATGAAAAATCAAATAAGCTTTAATACAATTGTTTTGGGAGACCTCAATACCCCGCTGACACAAAAAGACAGATCAACTAAACAAAAAATCAACAACGAAGTTTTAGAATTAAATCAAACTTTTGAACAAGTGGACTTAGTAAGTATCTATAGAGTCTTCCACCCTACAATAACAGAATACACGTTTTTTTCAGACATACATGGGACGTTCTCCAAAATAGACCATATTCTGGTTCATAGAACAGGCTTAAGCAAATGTAAAGGAGTTGAAATTATCCCACGCACACTATCAGACCACAGTGCATTGAAATTGGAAATCCATACAAAGGAAAACTACAAGAACTTTATTAACACATGGAAATTGAATAGCACATTACTGAACAATCAATGGGTCACAGATGAAATTAAAGAAAAAATTAGACAGTTTTTACAGTTGAATGACAATAACAATACAACATACCAGAACTTGCAGGACACAGTGAAAGCAGTCTTAAGAGGGAAATTTATAGCCGTAAATACCCATATCAGGAAAACAGAACAATCTCAAACTAATAATTTAATGTTAAATCTCAAACTTCTAGAAAAAGAAGGTCAAAAAAAAAAAATGGAGATCATTAGGGCCGGGAGTTTGGCTCAGTGCCTTAAGCGCCTGCCCTAGCAGGCGCAAGGTTGTGAGTTCAATCCCCGGTGCCGCAAAAAAAAAAAAAAAATAGAAAAAGAAGGTCAGACTAAACCAAAAGCTCGTACAAGGGAGGAAATTATAAGGATCAGAGCAGAAATTAACACACTGGAGACTAAAAAAAAAATACAAAGAATAAATGAATCGAAGAGTTGGCTCTTTGAAAGATTAAATAAAATTGATAAACCCTTAGCCAACCTTATCAAAAAAAGGAAAGAAAGAACAAAAATTCATGCAGTTAGGAATGAAAAGGGTGAAATCACAACAGACCCAGTCGAAATCCAGAAAATTATCTATACTTACTTTGAGAACTTGTATTTTTTTTTTCCCAGCACCGGGGATTGAACTCACAACCTCACGCCTGTCAGACAGGCACTTAAGTCACTGCGCCAAACTCTCAGACCTGGCTTTTTGAGGCAGGGTCGCACTTTGTAGCTCAGGCAGGCCTTGTGCTCGCATTGTAACCCAAGCTGGCCTCGAACTCACAACGCTCCTCCTACCTCAGCCTCCCGAGTGCTGGGATTAGAGGCGTGCGCCACTACGCCCAGCGAGAACTTGTATTCTAATAAGATGGAAAAGACAAAAGAAACAGATTCTTAGATACATGTGAATTACCAAAGCTCAATTAGAATGATATAAAAATCCTTAAAAACCCAATATCAATAAATGAAATTAAAAATGTAATTAAAAAATTATCAACAAGGAAGAGCCCTGGCCCTGACGGATTTACTACTGAATTCTACAAGAAATTTAGTGAAGATATAACACCACTACTTTTCAAGCTCTTTAATGAAATTGAAAGGGAAGCAATACTCCCAAATTCATGTTTGGAAGCAAGCATTACTCTCATTCCAAAACCAGAGAAGGATCCAACTAAGACAGAGAATTACAGGCCAATCTCCCTAATGAACATTGATGCAAAAATTCTTAATAAGATATTGGCAAATAGGCTGCAGCAGATCATCAAAAAGATTGTACACCATGATCAAGTGGGATTCATCCCAGGGATGCAGGGATGGTTCAACATACATAAATCCATAAATGTAATACATCATATTAACAGAGCCAAGGATAAAACTCATATGATTATTTCAATAGATGCAGAAAAAGCTTTTGATAAAGTACAGCACCCATTCATAACAAAAACTCTATAGAAAATTGGAATAGAAGGCCTTTATCTTAATCTGATAAAAGTCATCCATGACAAACCGATAGCTAACATCATACTAAATGGACAAAAATTGAAAGCTTTCACTTTAAAATCAGGAACAAGACAATGATGTCCACTCTCTCCACTCTTATTCAACATAGTTCTGGAAACTTTAGCTAGAGCAATTGGACAAGAGAAAGAAATAAAAGGAATAAAGATAGGAAAGGAAGAAGTTAAGCTAGTATTATTTGCAGATGACAAGATACTCGACCTAGAGGACCCTAAGAACTCCATCAAGAGACTTCTAGATTTAATAGGTAGATTTAGCAACGTAGCTGGTTACAAAGTCAATACCCAAAAATCAATAGCATTTTTGTACATGAATAACAATCGCACTGAGAAAGAAATTAGGAAAACAATACCTTTTACAATAGCATCTTAAAAAATGAAATATTTAGGAATCAATTTAATGAAAGATGTAAAAGACCTCTATACTGAAAACTATAGTACTCTAAAAAAGGGGATTGAGGAGGATATTAGAAGATGGAGAGACATCCCATGCTTTTGGGTAGGAAGAATCAATATAGCTAAAATGGCCATACTTCCAAAACTGTTACACAGATTTAATGCAATCTCAATCAAATTACCAATAACATATCTTACAGAATTAGAGAAAACAAATCTAAAATTCATTTGGAACAAGAAGAGACCTAGAATAGCAAGGGTGATCCTTGGCAATAAAGACAAGAAAGGGGGCATCACAATTCCTGACCTGAAACTTTACTATAAAGCTATTGTAATAAAAACAGTGTGGTACTGGCAAAGAAACAGACCTGAGGATCTGTGGAATAGATTAGAAGATTCAGAAACAACTCCAGACACACTAAGCTATCTTATTTTTGATAAAGATGCTAAATACATTCATTGGACGAAAGATAGCCTTTTTAATAAACGGTGTTGGAAAAACTGGCTTTCCACATATCAAAGATTAAGATTAGACCCATATCTTTCACCATGTATTAAGTTAAAATCTAAATGGATTAAAGACCTCAATATTAAAACAGTAACATTAAATATGCTGGAAGATAAAGTAGGTAAGAGTCTTGAAGACATTGCTATAGGCAAAGACTTTATGAATAAAAGCCAGACTGCACAAGAATTAATGCAAAGAATTAACAAATGGGATCTCATCATATTGAAAAGGTTTTGCAAAGTAAGAGAAACCACCAACAGTGTGAGGAGACTACCCACAATGTGGGAGAAATTGTTTGCCAACTGTCCCTCAGATAAAGGATTAATATCAAAAACATATAAAGAACTTAAAAAAATCAGTCCTCCAAGATTTAAAGACCCAATCCAAAAGTGGGCATCTGAGATGAACATACACTTCTCAGATGAAGAAGTACAAACAGCAAATAAATACGTAAAAAAATGTTCAACAGCACTGGCCATTTGAGAGATGCAAATGAAAGTATCACTCAGATTTCACCTCACCCCAGAAAGAATGGCTAGTACTATGAAGTTAACTAATGACAAATGCTGGAGGGGCTGCGTGCAAAAAGGAACCCTTCTCTACTGTTTGTGGGAATGCAGATTGGTGCAAGCTCTGTGGAAGTCAGTGTGGAGATTCCTCAAAAAGCTAGGATTGGAAGTCCTATTTGACCCAGTTATTCCCCTTCTGGGTATCTTCCCGAAAGAACTAAAAATATCTCATCACAGCGATATATGTTCATCTATGTTCATCACTGCCCAATTCATAATTGCTGGGTCATGGAAGCAGCCTAAATGCCCCTCGGCTGAGGAATGGATTAAAAAAATTGTGGTATTTCTACATAATGGAATACTACTCATCTATAAAGAACAATAAGCTAGACATTTTTGTCCTCAAATGGATGAACGCTGACGATATGCTTCTCAGTGAACTGAATAAGTCACATATATGTGACTATTGTATTGTTGCACTGGTTTGAAGAACTCAAACAAAACCTATGTATATATAAAAATTACTTGGGTCCATTAGAGAAAAAGAAAATGAGAATGTTTATTATTTGATATTTGGATCCAATTTTGCTTTTTGAATTTCATTTTTTTCTGCTTGAAAAAATAGGTCTTGAAATCTTCAAAAAAAAGGAATTGTTTTTCTTTGTAGATGAAGTTTTAGCTTTTGCTGGTGCTTTCAAAATTTTCTCCTTAGACATAAATTTGTATATATGTATGCATAGGATGGCTAAAGTGACAATACTTCTAAATGTATTGGCTATTGAAAAGGAACAGTTGATACTCATATGTTTACATTAATTTTGCATGTCTATATCTGTTAATCTAAACAACCCTTTTGAAAGTAGCAGTATGCAATATTGCAACCATTGTCAATTATCTATCATCTCGCTTTGTAAACCTATAATATTACTGTTTTGGATTTGTAAAAGATAAAAAAATAAATAAAGGACTTAAATCCATGCAATTAGAAATGAAAAGGGTAGCTGGGCGTGGTGTCTCACGCCTTTAATCCCAGCACTCAGGAGGCTGAGGTAGGTGGAGCGTTGTGAGTTCGAGGCCCAAGGCCCGCTTGGGCTACAATGTGAGTGCAAGGCCAACCTGAGCTACATAGTGTGACCCTGCCTCAAAAAAACTAGGGCTGGAAGTTTGTCTCAGTGGCTTAAGCGCCTGTCTGGCAGGCATGAGGCTATGAGTTCGATACCTGGTGCCAAAAAAAAAAAAAAAAAAAAGAAATGAAAAGGGTGAAATCACAATAGAACCTGCAAAAATCCAGAGAATCATCTTTACCTGCTTTGAAAACTCATATTCTAATAAGATGGAAGACACAGAAGAAATGAACAGATTCCTAGATACACATGAATTACCAAAGCTATATCAAGATGACATAAAAATCCTAAATAACCCAATATCAATAAATGAAATAAAAAGATATAATTAAAAACCTATCAACAAAGAAAAGCCCAGGCCCTGACAAATTCACTGCTGAATTCTGCTCAAAATTTAGAGAAGACCTAAGACCACTACTTCTCAAACTCTTTAATGAAATTGAAAGGGAAACAGCACTTCCAAATTCATTCCTGGAAGCAAGTATTACCCTAATACCAAAACCAGAGAGCGACCAAACTATGAAAGATAATCACAGGCCAATTTTCCTGATGAACATTGATGCAAAAATTCTCAGTAATGGGGCTGGTAATTTAGCTCGGTGGCATAAGCGCCTGCCTGGCAAGCACAAGGTTGTGAGTTTGATCCCCAGTACCACCAAAAAAGAAAAGAAAAAAATTCCTCAATAAGATAATGGCAAACAGACTGCAGCAAATCACCAAAACCCTTTTACAATAGCATCCATAAAAATGAAATACCTAAAAATCAGTCTAACAAAGGATGTAAAAGACTTCTGCATTAAAAACTTCAGTACTCTGAAAAAGATGAAAGAGGATAGTAGAAAATGGAAAGATATCCCATGCTTTGGATACAAAGAACCAATATAGTGAAAAAGGCCATACTTCTAAAACTGTTATATATATTCAATGCAATCCCAATCAAATTTCCAATAGCATATCTCACAGAATTAGAGAAAACAATGCTAGAATAGCAAAGGCAATCCTGAGTAACAAAGACAAGGCAGGGGACATCGCAATTCCTGACTTGAAAATATACTATAAAGCTACTGTGATTTTAAAAAAAAAAAAAAACAGTGTGGTACTGACAAAATAAAAAACACACCCAAAGATCAATGGAACAGATTAGAAGATGTAGAAACAACTCCAGACACACTAAGCCACCTTATCTTTGACAAAGGTGCCAACCCACATTCAATGGAAGAAAGATGACCTCTTTAATAAATGCTGCTAGAAAAACTGGCTCTACACATGCCAAAGATTAAAACTGAACCCATATTTTTCACCATGTACCAAGCTAAAATTGGAATGGAGCAAAGATTTTAATATCACAACTGAAACATTAAATCTTCTGAAAGATAGAGTAGGTAAAACTCTTGAAGACATTGATGTAGGCAAAGACTTTATGAATAAAACTGCAATTGCACAGGAACTATCACAAAGAATCAACAACTGGGATCTCACCCTACTGAAAAGCTTTTGCACAGCAAGAGAAACCACCAACAGAGTGAAGAGACAACCCACAATGTGGGAGAAAATGTTTGCCAGCTGTACCTCAGACAAAGGATTGCTATTGAGAACATATAAAGAATCCAAAAAAATCAGTCCTCCCAGATTAAAGACCCAATCCAAAAATGGGCATCTGAGATGAATACACACTTCTCAGGTGAAGAAATTCAAATGCAAATAAATATGTTAAAAAGTGTTCAAATCATATTTGAGTGATGCAAATTAAAACACAGAGATTCCACTTCACCCTGGAAAGAATGGCTATTATCAAAAAATCAACTGATAACGAATGCCGAGGGGCTGTGGGGAAAAAGGAACCCTTCTTCACTGTTGGTGGGAGTGTAGACTGGTGCAACCACTGTGGAAGTCAGTGTGGAGATTCCTCAAAACACTAGGGCTAGAGGTTCCATTCAACCCAGCTATTCCCCTTCTGGGTATCTTCCCAAAATAATTAAAAACATTATACCACAGAGATATATGTTCACCCATGTTTATAGCAGCACAGTTTGTAATAGCCAGGCATTGGAAACAACCTGAATGCACATCAACTGAGGAATAGATAAAAAGATGTGGTATTTTTATACAATGGAGTACTACACAACCATAAAGGAGAAACTTGAGACTTTTACAGGTAAATGGATATAACTTGAGACTATACTCATTAGTGAAATAAATAAGACATGCATGTGTAAATATCTTATTGTCTCAGTGTGAGAAGCTGAAACAACATATGAATATGCATATGCATGTGTATATGCACATGTATATAAAAAATAGTTAAGATGGTTATACCACTGATTTCTCTGAGTTCACTGAAGAGAAAGATTTGTGTTGGTATTGTTCGGACAATTGAATGCAGATGTCTTTTGCTCTTGGTGAATGATTTGGGGATGACAATGTGTAATGTATGTATCATTGTTGCCCCCTAATTGACGTGTTTTGAAATTTTGTTTTAATTTTTTCTTCTTCTTCTTTCTTTTTCTTTTTCTCCTTGAAATCAAATGGATTGGGGAAAAAAAAAGTATAGGGATTTTATGATCCAACCCTTAAAAAAAAAAACACTATAGATGACAGTTGAACTGGAATACTTCTAATGCTCTCTGACCCTGAGATTCTATGTTTCTCCTAGTTTATGGAAATCTATTTTAGCACACTAGTAATTCAAAGAAATGCAAATCTTACAAAATGTGTTTGTTTCTTTCTTTTTGGTTTCCAGGGTGGAGTGGTGTTTTTTTGTTTGTTTGTTTGTTTTGTTTTGTTTGTTTTTTTGGTGGTGGTGGTGGTTTGGTTTGGTTTGGTTTGGTTTTTGGACAGGGTCTCACTATGTAACCCAGGCTAGGCTTGAACTTGCAATTTTCCTGCTCCAGTATCCCAAGGACTGGGACTACAACCATGCACCACCACACCTGGCTGAAATTTTATAAAATATGAATACGCCAAGAAAATCTTTCTTAGCCTGTAACAACCATGCTAGCTTTTTCTCTTTTTTTGCAGTTTCTTTTGGAAGAAGAAGGAAACCACATATCTGAAGTCATCAAGAAGCCTTGATAAGCACCACAGATTTTTGCCCCATCTGATGTTACAAAATTAGGAAAAGTTAGAAACTAAGATAGTCTCCCAGGAAACACACTATGAATATTAATCTTTCCATGTCACAGAGGTGCTATTATAATATTCCCCAACTGAAAGGTCTCACACTCTATAATTGACTGGGGAAAACAAAAGCAGTAACACAACACAGGAGAGACCAACTTAGCAGGTGCCTTCAGTAGGAGCCACAAATATTCCCCCAGTTCATAAGAAAGCTGGATGTGAGTATCTAGGCCTAACCCAGCAAATAACGAATAATTCAAGTTTTATTGTTTTGGTCCTTTATGTTGATCCAGCCAGAAATGATGACTTGAGACTTCTTCCATAAGCTCTTGACAATAATGCTGCCAACTCTGTAAGATGTGGAACTCTCTAGCAACAAATCTGCATCCTTCTCCCGAGGTTGCAAAAGAACTTTTGGTGGATGTTGACACCTCCAGGTGAGGACAGCTTCTTTTTCCCCAGTAGCACCTGCCACTGTGCTAACCACCTCAAGGCTTGACTGCTAATGTGGAGAGGTACTGAACGGAGGGGGAGATATTGCCAAATACAGATGACTGCATAGGAAGTTTCCGATATAGATAAATGTTGTGTCCGAGCACTGTATAATAGGTTTCTCAGCTCTCGGGCACTTCATTTCTCAGTATGTTTCTTTGTTTCCTCTGTTTGTACTCATGGAAATATTTTTTCTGTGCTGTTGAGTATGCAACTACCATTTAGCCTCTTTTTTTTTTTTTAAGACAGGGTCTCACTAAGCCACTATGGACAACACTAAACTCACTGTGTAGTCCAGGGTGGCCTCAAACTCATGATCTTCCTGCCTCAGCCTCCGCAGTGCTAGAATTACAGTCAGGTAACACCATGCTTGGCAGTTAGCTTTTTAATTCTAGATAACACTGTCTGCCAGGCCTCTTATTGGCTACATCTTTCTCCAAAGCTTTTCCTCATCAGCGGTCCATTCCCTGCCTGGCTTTAACACAAACCAGAGAACTTAAGAGTATCTTGGGATTCTGTGGTAGTTCCACCTTTTCTCCTTTCTGTGTGGTGCTTGCCACGTCCTTCTTCATACTTGAAAGACAAATTCTCTGCCCAAGATTCAAAGGACGGAAGTCAGTAAAACTGTAATCTGATTTCTATGTTAGTAAATACTTTAAACAGGCAATTCAAGCTCATCGCTAAAAGGAATTTTTTTTTTTTTTTGTAGTTCTGGATATTGTAATCAGGGCCTCCTCACTAAGCTACATTGCCAGCCTATTTTTCTTTTTCTTGTTGAGATAGGATCTAGCTAAGTTCCTAAGCTGCCCATGTTGTTCTTGAGCTTGCAATCCTCCTGCCTCTGCCTTCCAGAGTGCTGGAATTACAGGTATGTACCACCATACCCAGTTAGGGTTTCTGATTTTAATGGAAATTGTTGGTCTCAAGTCTCAGATTTAATAACTCAGCATTTTCTCATTATATATTTGGTGTGATAAAAAATACGATGATTTTTTTTCAAATGTATTACAGTAAAATATATAGTGCCATTAATTCCCTCAAAATATTCTACCTCAAGTCTTCAAACACACTTATGCCATCAGCCTTGCCACTTTATGAAATGGTTCTGTAAGTGTCTTTAGTTGCACTGTTGTGGCTGCCCCCAGTGTCCTGAATCCATCCAAAATGTTTACCTTCCATGGTCATTTTGATTGTGAAAAGCCAAAAGCTGTGCCAGATCCAGGGAGTAGGGGAATGAGGACACACCATGATGCTCTCGTAAGCCTGCCTTGCTGTTGGACGGTGCTGGGCAGCAGCATTCACTGTGCTTTTTCTCAAACCTCATAAAAATATTCACAAAAAAGGACGGTGAGAATTGCTTCACAAAGTGTCAAGAAAGATGGTTTGAATCAAGGGGGAGAATTTTGAGGCAGGGTAACTGATAGTGTATCTTTTACAGTGAAAAAAATGTTTTTTTAATTTAAACATTCACCATATGTTTTGATCAACTCATATGTGTCTATTCATTTCCATGTAATTCACCTTCAGATAATGCTCATTTTAAATGTCTTACTATAAAATTCAGAGGCAATAAATTATAATATTTTTCTATATGTCTGAGACACTTTCAATGGTAAAATGTGCTTTGGGTTGATTTTCAGAAATTCAACATTTCTAAATTTTCTTCATTTGAGCGATGGTGACTAGAGTTAAAGATGCAGTTTGGAACCAGGATTAAGCAAAACTCATCTGCTAAGAAGGAGCCAATCTTGTTCTGATTGCCTCACAAAAAAAAAAAAAAAAAGGCCGTGGGTTTAGTTTAGCTTGGCAAGCATGAGGTCCTGAGTTCAATCCCCGGTACTAAAACAAAAAACTTTAAAAAAAAAAAAAAAAAAAAATGGCATCTAAACCCCTTGGCAAATCACCCGCTACCAACCCTTTATTATTGTTGCTTAGAATGTTTTTGTCTTTGCAGTGCTAGGGCCTGAACCTAGGTCCTGGTACCTACTAAGCATGTTCTCTACACTGAGCTATATTCTCAGCCCACTAACAGTCTTTAATGACCCAAATCATAGGTTTATATTCAGTTTTTGGTGCAATAATGATTCTCATCTTTTTCAAATATGCTTTTATTACACGATCTTTATATTTGACATCTAGCCCAAATTCAAAATCACAGTCCACCAATATCTTCCCAGCCTAAGTCTCTAAAGTGAAACCACTGCTCAGCCAGACAGAGGTGCACTTTTTAAAGAAGAATTCAGCACAATAAAATGACTGATAGTGAAAGGATAACTTCATGGATTCACAGTAACAAAA
This sequence comes from Dasyprocta punctata, assembly GCA_004363535.1. Classification (NCBI taxonomy): domain Eukaryota; kingdom Metazoa; phylum Chordata; class Mammalia; order Rodentia; family Dasyproctidae; genus Dasyprocta; species Dasyprocta punctata. Next base: position 21,545 of record RJWM01027422.1, read on the forward strand.
TCTGACTCTGGTTTGAGTTTAGAATTTGTACTTAACTCCACTACATCTAAGTTTTGAAATATGTTAGCAAAATGAGTTAAGAATCTTTGACAAGGGGCCAGGGATACAGCTCAGTGGCACAGCATCTTTCTGACAAGCGTGAGGTCATGAGTTTGATCCCCGACACCAAAAAACAAAAAGAATCTTTGACAAAATGAATCATCAAGCTCTTGAATTGGTTGTTCAGAACACATTATTTACTAAATTATTTTGGCTTGGTTATTTGTGGGAAGGAATGTTCAGTAAAAGGTACAAAGACTGCTAGACTGGAAACTGTAAGACTTGGTTGGAGTTCCTAGCCCAGCATTACACAGCTGTGGCATTCCTCCGACATTTAACCTGTAAGGATCATGAGAACACTGCACAGATGCTAAAGAGCATTGTCATTCTATGAATTTATATCATCTTTGTCCACTAAGATATTTTTGCTTTTTGCTGTTGTTGTTATTATAACTGTTGTTTGGTGCTGGAGCTCAAATCCAAAGCCTCACACATGCTAGGCAAGCGCTCTTCCAGTACATCCAGGGAGTAACATCCCCAGCCCCACTGAGCTTTTATCAGTGTCCTGTTTCTCTCTCCCTCTCTTTCTGTCTCTCTCTCTCTCTCTCTGTCTCTCTCTTCCTGTCTCTCTCTCCACCCCAACTCCCTGTATCTCTCATTTTGAAAGGAGTTAAGTTGTCTAGAACCGTATCTGAGATATTAATGAATCGGAGTAAGTAGAAGGGTGGACACCTGATGAGTTCCAAGCTTCATGCTTGGAGATCCATGATAATGTCAGAAACACATGGAGGAAGGCCTTAACAGATCATAAAAGAGACAGCTTTCTTATTAATATTTATAGCTAAATGAAGAGGAAAAAGTAAAGTTAAAGAAACAAAAGGAGCACAAAAACAAAACGAAAAAAAGAAAAAGAAAAAGAAACAAGAGGAGGAAAGCTTATTTGCAATTGATATGAAATCACACCCAATAAAGACATTCAGTATTAAAAGCCGGGCGTGGTGGCACACACCTGTAATCCCAGCACTCGGGAGGCTGTGGCAGGAGGATCATTGTGAGTTTGAGACCAGCCTGGGCTACAAAATAAGTCCAAGGCCAACTTGAGCTGCATAGTGAGACCCTGTCTCAAAAAAAAATACGGCCGGGGATTTAGCTCAGTGGCATCAGAGCCTGTCTGGCAGGCGCAAGGTTGTAAGTTTGATTCCTGGCACCAAAAAAAAAAAAAAGACATTCAGTATTGTAAATCAAACTGCATCTCACTTCTCATAACTCTCAGTAAGATGGCTCTCAAACCTAAGGGCAAGATTAGGGAATACTATTCTCTCTGGTTGATTAAAAGAAGAATCAACATACTAATTAGTGGACCGGAATTTCTTAACAGGAAATTTTGCTCAATAATAATTCGGAAAAAAAAATCTATAAAACAAAGAAGAAAATGATATGGAGCCAGGCATGGTGGTATACACCTGTAAACTCAGCACTTGGGAGGCTGAGGCACGAAGATTACTGGAAGTCGGAGACCAGCCTAGGTTGCACAGGGAGTTCAAGGTCAGCTTATACTACCCTGTCTCAAAAAAAATGGTATGGAAAATAAGTACAGAAAAAATAATGATGATACTCTAAAAAGTTAGGAAAACATGTCTTCAAGAAAAAAGATTCTCTGGAAATAACAAAAACAATCTAAAAGATGTATAAACACAGGAATAAAATAGAGTATAACTTTGTCAGTGTATCCCCACTACTGTCCTGGAATAGCTCATATCTAGATATCTCCCCAATGCCTCATGCGCTCACAGGTGGAGCTTTTAGGAGGTGACTGGATCATAGGTGTGTGATACTCATCACTGATGGCATTACAGCTGTATGTGATGTTGGGAGGCAGAGCCTGGTGGGAGAAGTGGGTTGCTGTGGGCGTGGCCTGGAAGGGCATGTCTCCCTCTGGCTCCCTTGCTCTCTGCTCTGCTCCCTGCCTGCCAGGCCAGGTGCTGTTCATCCTCTGCCATGCCACCTTGTTTTGGAGCCAGTTGATCATAGACTGAAACAACTACAAACTGTGAACCAAAGTAAACTCTCCTCCTTTAACTTGTAAGAGTCATGCACTCTGTCTCAGGAAAGAGAAAGTAACTAAGACAAGTCCTAGGGAAAAAGATAATGATCACATGTAAAATTGAAGTATTCCCTGAAAGAGATGATTTACCAACTCATCAGGACCTATCACAACTTAAATTAAGCGTATCATCAAATTCCCTTTGCTCTGCCCCAAAAGCTCAGAAATACACAACTGATTCCTAACTTGATTTCCAATTTTTAATAAGTAGGTTCTGAGTAGCAGACACACCATTTCAATCATGAGAGCAAGATCTCCCACTGTACATTAATAGATTGGTTATTTGGCTTATAAATCATTCACTTAGGTATTTGAATAGTGTGAGTTGATTTCCCACAGCCTGATTCCCCCAGGGAGACATGACTAAAGAAGGTTCTTAAATCTGAAAAATGTAGTATCACAGCTCAATGACCCAAGAAAAGTACAGTATCCTGTAATACCCACATCAGGATGGTCACCTTAGTTCATTCAGCCCAGAACTACTGTAGGGCACAGTCACAAATTTCTCGAGCAACTTGTGTTGGAACATCAGCCTCTGACTCCCTAACATTGGAAATGAGGAGAGAGGGCCAGTATCTATGGCTTCAGTATCTGAAAACATTTTGATCAACTTTTTGAAGTTCAACCAGTATGCTGTTTGGTATCCTGTGACTAAATATGTTTAAAATTCAAACACACACACACACACACACACACACACACACAAGTGCTTTTTGTTCATTTGAAGAAGATAAAATGGCATGGGGATAGATGATTTTCTGTTTTTGTTTAAAGTTTCATAACAGTTAAAGGAGAGCTAAGTCTGATAGTACGTGAGTACAGCAAGTTTAATGTTAAGAGTTTAATGTACACATTGTTGAGTATAACTACCCATTATTGTTCACCACTGGCCACAATTATGTCCACAATTTCATCCCACAATTTCATCCCACAACCCACAATTATGTCCACGATTTCAGTGAAGAAGCAAAAACCCAGATCCTGTGAGACTCGTTCAGACCAAGAAGCAAGCTGATGGCCAAATCCATGATTAGAGTCGTGTGGGGGTCTTTCAGCCAGTAGCAGGACGTCTGTCCATATCTTACTCCTCCACAATAGTTGCCATTGCCTGCTCTCCCAGCCCACTGACCCAGGACAGAATCCTACCATGCACAGGAGTGATGGTGGAAGGAATCACTAATTACAGATCTTCTGATGTTTCCTATTGATCTCATTTTCCTCCTTCTGAGTAAATACCAACCATTCCAGAGGAAAAAAACAATCAAGCCATTTTCATTTCTTTGGCATCCCACCTTGAGTTTTTTTAATACAAAAATTTCCTTTCATAATTTTTTTTTTTTTATCAGTTCCAGGGATCAAACTCACAACTTCATGCCTGCCAGGCAGGTGCTTAAGCCACTGAGCCAAACTCCCAGCCCTAGTTTTTTTTGAAGCAGGGTCACACTGTGTAGCTCAGGCCGGCCTGGCTCATGTTGTAGCCCAAGCCAGCCCCGAACTCACAACACTCCACCTTAAATTTTATTTTTGACAAGTTATAATTGTGTATATTTGTGGGGTACAATGTAATGTTTTGATATATGTATACATTATGGAAAGATGTACCAAGCTGATTAGCATATCCTTAATTTCATAGAGTGAGGACATTTAAAATCCATCCTTTCAGCAGTATACATTATTGTTAGTTAGAGTCAACGTGCTATGCAATAGATCTTAAAAACATATTCCTCTTGCCCCATTGAAACTAAGTACCTTTGATCAACATCTCCCTAACCCTCACCCCAACCCCAACCTCTAGTCACTATCATTCTACTCTCTACTTCTGTAAGTTCAAATTTTTTGGATTCCTCTTACTAGTGAGATTGTATGGAATTCATCTTGCCATGACTGGTTTGTTTCACTTAACATAATGGTCTGTACTTTCATCCGTGTTTTCATGAATGACAAGCTCTCCTTTTAAAAGGCTGAATAGTATGTCTCTGTTCACATGTACCATATTTTCTTTATCCATTCATTTATTGGGTTGATGCCATATCTTGGCTACTGTGAATAATGCTGCAGTGAATAAGGAAGTGCAGATACCTTCCTGATGTACTGATTAAAATTCCTTTGAAGATATATCCAAAGTGTGATTGCTGGATCATATGGCAATTATACTTTTAGGTTCTGTTGTTGCTGTTGTTTGGTTTTTGGTTTTTTTTAGAAAACTCCATACTTCTCTTCATAATGGCCATACTAACATATACTCCCAAGTGGGCAGTTGTTCCCTTTCTTCACTAAGGTTTACTCTCTCCCCTGAGTTTTTGCTGTTGTTTGTTGCTGTTGATGGTTCATTTGCAGAATTAGGGATTGATCCCAGAACTTCAAGCATATTAGTAAGCACTCTGTCACTGAGCCCTCTTCCCGGCCTGCCTTCATGTTTTTCATACCAACCAACCCGACAGGCCTGAGGTAACATCACATCGTGGGTTTTATTTGCATTTCCTTGGTGAATAATGATGTTTAGTATTTTCCAAAAACCTAATAATGATTTGTATATCTTCTTATGAGGAATAGCTATTCAAATCCCTTGCCCAGCTTTTAATCAAGTTGCTTTCTTGCTATTTTTGTATACTTAGGATATTATTCCCTTACCAGATGTATGGCTGGCAATATTTCCTCCTTGTGATTGGGTTGTCTCTTCAGTCTCTTAATTGTTTCCTTTGACCTATAGAAGTTTTTTCGTCTGGTGCAATCCCATCAGTCTGCTTTTTGTTGCATGTGCTTTTAGGATCATACCCTAAAACAAATCACTCCCAAAAAAAGTGTAGCCAGAGATGGAGGTGCACACCTATAATCCCAGCAGTGGAGAGGCAGAGGCAGGCGGATCACCATAAGTTGGAGGCCAGCTTGGGCTACATAATCAGTTCAAGACCTGCATAAATCACACAGTGAGACCCTGTCTCAAAAAAAAAAAAAAAAAAAAAAAAAAACAAACCTCTTCCACACCAGGAACTTGTTGCTCTGCTCTAGCTCCTCTCACCCCACTCCCCTCATCTTCTCTAGTCATCTTTGCTTTTCCTTTAGTCTCTGATTTCTCACTAAAACCATTCCTCTTCTGTTCGTTCTCTCTTCCTTTATCATATCCTAAAATTCAGTGGTTATAAACAGGGCAAATGAAATGTATAGCAC
>RJWM01027423.1:0-26886 GCA_004363535.1 Dasyprocta punctata
CAGTCCATAAATTTATAATGAAAGCATCATATAGTTTCATAAACACTTCTTGGTTTCTTTAACTGTGTGATTTTATTTCACATAATGTATTGCAAAGATTTTACAGTTAGGGTAAACCTTGGCTGGTATTACATAATCAATCTATTGATCCAAGAACAATATTCTATATATGAGAGAGTGGGTTTGGGGATCCTTTTCCTTTAAAACAAAATTCTTAAGGGTTAAAGTGATACACTCAATATAATAGTAGTTTAGGTAAATGGAACTAAATTAGTTAAATAGGAGCAAGGAGAAATATATTGGTCTTGGAACAATCAACTAGGAAAAAATAAAGCCTTAACCATGAGCTCTTCTTCACATATTTCCAAATTTTAGAAAACATTTACTAGCACATGTTTTCAGTACATAATGGTAGCATTCATCACGGGGAGTTGGTACAGGTACAAAACACATCCTAAATCGTTTTACTTCCCCTTCCACTCCCTTTCCTTCCCCTCCTTCCATCTGCTAACCCTTTCCCATTTCTATCTTTTATTGTTCTTTCAGCTACTTATACTTCGGGTTTTTTAAACTTGAAGAAATATATCCAGATATTTTCTCTGTTCTGCACTGTTACAGGTTTTCTCTAAGTATATAATTTTGTTTGTACAGGGAAAAGAAAATCTCAATCATCATTTAAGACAGCAGCGGTTAAGAACAAGAACTAGATGTTACAGTGGCTGGTTCTCAAACAGTACCTCTAGCAAGTAGCCTACCTTCTTTTGACTCAGTTGTTCTATCTGTTCACTGTGGAAACTAAAACATTTACCTACTAGTGTTGTCATGAACAAAAAGTAATTTAGCACATATAAAACATTTTTTAAAAGTGACAGGCACAAAATGCTGCATAATATATTATCAAAGATAAAGACAAGAAGTGGGAGACTTTCTTAAATAACAATCCTAGGGTTGGGGGTATAGCTCAGTGGAGCAAGCATCTGTCTGGCAAGCACAAGGGCCTGAGTTTGATTCCCAGTAACAAAAATAAATAAATAGCAGTCCTAGCCACAACAGGTTATTGAAGAGAACTATTTTTCTCTTAGTGTTAATATTTACAGATAAGTGATAGACAAAAGGAACCAAGACTCTACCTTTAGGCCTGCTTACTGAACTATCAGATCCTGCATGCATGTTAGTGTTCATGGAGATTTTTAATAAGGGTTTCAAAAAGCTGTAGGTAAAAGAAAACATCCTGCTTCATGTTTCCAGTGAAGAAATCTTATCATTCGTAGATACTTCTTAGTTTGTTGTACTTTTGATTTTTCTTTTCCATAAATGTATTACAAACACTTGATTAATGTTGCAGAATCAACCTATTGATCAAGCAATAATTCTCTATGTATGAAATTCATATTTTATTCCATTATTATGAGTATATGTTGATTTCTGCCAGCTATCAAAGGAATACAAACCTGGGTTTGGTGGTACATGCTTGTTTTAATCCTAGCATTCTGGGAAGCTGAAGCAGGAGGATCATAAGTTCAAGCCAAGCTGAACAACTTAGAGACTTAGCAAGACTGCCTAAAAAATAAAATCCAGTTGGAGATGTTCAGTGTGAAGGGACTGGATTCCATCTTCAATCCTCAATACTGAGAAAACAATAGAGATACTCCATGACTTACAATAGCTTGACATATAATTTTGACTTTACAATGATATGAAAGAGATGTACCCGGTCAGGATTTAGCTCAGTGGCATAAGCACCTGCCTGGCGAGTGAGGTTGTGAGTTCGATTCCCAGTACCAAAAGAGAGAGAGAAAGAGAGAGAGAGAGAGAGAGAGAGAGAGAGAGAGAGACATACATTCAGTAGAAACCATACTTCACATTTTGAATTTTGATCTTTTTCCTGGGCTAGTAACACTCAGTATGATACTTTTTTATGGCGCAGGACAGTGGCAGTGAGCAATAGCTCTCAATTGGCCATGCGGCTCTGGGGTTCAAAGTTGATCATCTGTAGTACACTCTGGGTGAAACCATAGTGTGTAGTGCATTAAATGGAATCTGGACTCACAATATTTTCAATTTATGGTATGTCTATTGGGATTCAACCCTACTGTAAATCATGGACCATCTGTGCTCTACACTGAGGATTAGAGGATATTTATCATGAAAGTAAGCTCAAGAATAGCCTCCAGAAGCTGTCAGTGGTCTGTTGTCAAGTTTGTTGAACTCATATTTTTCTTTTCCACAAATATATTACAAATACTTTAACGTTAAAGTAAACCTTGGCTGATATTGCAGAATCAATGTTCATTTAGATAATTCAAAAGCTTCTTTATAGAGTACCTGCAATCCAGCACTCAGATATTATTTATTTTAACAATTTGCAGTGTCATTTTCCACTGCTTTTTTTTCTGGAAAACTGATTCCCAACATTTTGATATCTTATCAAGAAATTTTCTAATATTTTGAAAATTTTATTATGAAATGTAACCATTCATAAATATAACCACTCATTGTGTTAGCTTCCTGTTGCTGTGAACAAATACCTGACACAGACAATTTAAAAACTGAAAATTTACCATGGCTCAGTGTTTCAGCAGTTTCAGTCCATGGTCAGTTGGCTCCATCGCTTTCAGACCCCTGGGAAGATAGGAACATCATGGTGGAAAGACATGGCAGAGGAATGCTGCTCATCTTGTAGCAGCCAGGACTGAAATGGAGAAGGAGAAGGGAGACGGAGAGAGAGTGAGGGAGAGAGAGGGTAAGGGGCAAGATTTATCTTTCAAAAGCACAACCTCGGTGACCCCACCTCTTAAAAGCCTACTCAGTGATGACCTCATCAATGGGTCGATCCATTGACAAAGTTCCTACCCTTGTGTTCCAATCACCTCAGTAGACCTTATCTCTGAACATTGTTGCATAGTTCAAGCCCTTGATACCTGAGTCTGTAGGGCCCTTCATATTTAAATAATAACGCTAGTTAATTCTTCTGGTACTGGAACCACATATCAGCCAAATTGTTTCTTGAACTATCAGCATTCAGTAATTGTGATCCTTAATAATCTGGCATTTCATTTTATTTATTTATTTATTTTTATTTTTTATTTTTATTTTTTTGCCAGTCTCAAATCTTCAAAACATTTTGAGCAACTAAAAATTGAAATGGTAACTTGATGGGACTAAAAAGCTACCTGATACGATGAGTAGTTTCTGCCGTCGTTCCTTCCTCCTCTTCTGCCATCTCTTCCTCCTTCTTATAACTCCTTACTTCAACGTTCACAGTTTTAAGAATAACTTGCCATTACTATCATCAAGTATGAGTATTGAATGACCATATAACTTTTTGTCAACAATGGGAGGACTTACTGTTTTGACATCAACCTGTCTGTTTCCTTACAAGTAGACCTTCCATTGGCCCCTTGTTTAAATTTACGGACTTATTTTATTTAGCTATTGCTGGATTTTTCCCATGTTGCATGTACCTTTAAAAAATAAGACAGTGTAGTGATACCTACCTAGTGTACCTGATAGGATGGTGTTTGTTAATAGGGAATTTCAATTTAATAGAGTTCTTCTTGTCACACTTCTACACAACTAAAAGCATCTGAAGTCATTCACGTTATCCTTCATTACCATTTTGGGATCATGGCTTTCCTGTATTCCTCTAAGACCTATTTCTGGAATCATAGCATGCAGCTTTCTCATGGGAGCTGGTGATAAAGAGTGTAATCATGCACAATTCCTCATATGACTGATGCACACACTTTGAGGTTTTTAATATCTAACTCAGCCACATTTCTCCCGAACTCCTGCCATAAACCTTGGTTTCTAAAGGAAATGAGCCATCCTATTCAAGATCACTTTAAATCAAATTATCTTTATCTTACTATTAATCAATATTGTTTTATATGAAATGCTAAATTAAAAGCAATAACTTTGACGTTCTCCTCTGCCACCATACCCTTTTCTTCCTGTGCTACTTCCATTTAATCTGCCCCTTAATTAACAGCATCTTGTAAGACTTTGATTGCTCTCTTTAATTCCAGTTGATCAGTGAAAGGAGAATTGGCTTTCTTTGTCCTTTTATAGCTTAAGTACCATAGTCAGTCCATTCCACCTCTCCTTCTTCAAAGTCTTGCTGATTGGTCCTTCTGCCTTGCCAGGTATGAGCAGAAGCTTCTGCATTAATTACCTGTCTGCATTTTCTCCTTCTGCATGAAAACTTGGGAAACCTGTTAAAGTGTTTTATTGTGTTTTGGTTTGCATTGTTTGTTTTGTTCTAAGTCTCAAAACTTTTCAACAAGGAGTTTGTACTTAGAATGTCAGCTAAGCTTTTCATGCTGCTTTGCATTCTTCATTCTTGGAAAGACCACTTTCCCAATTCCTACCACTCTCTTCAGCACCTCAGTACAACTCAAGGGCCCCTTGACAAATGACCTGCTTCCTATTTCTCAGTGAAAAAAAGTTAATAACCTCCTTCCTGCTTCCTTCTTCCTTATTTCTCATTTTTAAGGGACAGGCATTTTCTTTCTTTCTAAAATAAACCCCTCATTAACATTATTTTCCCCAAAGAATTATTTTCTCTTATTACTGATAAACATCTCATCCTTCCTGTAAATATGCTTATGTTCGTTTCTTCTGAGTTATTATTTAAGGTTTTAATCTATGCTTTTTAATGATTTTCTATGGTTTTATATATTGCTTTTGTCACCCTGTATGAAAACAAACTGGTGTAATAAACCTTACTCTTTCTCTCTCCTTAGACTAACTTCCTGAAATAATGATGTCATTTGTGTACACTATTTCTACTTTTTTACTTCTAATTCATTATTCAGTCCCATGCTACCACCTGTCAGTCATACTATGGTGTCTCTTTCTTCACAGTTACCAATAATTTGTTATATAGCAGATGCAATGATGATATTCTTTTATCGAAGTTTTCCTATGCATGTCATGAATTGCTGTTTATGACTCCTTTTCCTCTTATAGTACCTGACATCCCTGGGTGATAGCACATTTGTCTATGACTTCCAAGATTGCAGTCACACTAAGGACATCAGGATTGGTGTTTCTCCTAAGCGCTTAAATCAGGTCTCAACTCTCCTGTTTGTGTTGTACAAACATCAAGCATCTCAGATTCAGAAGGCTCAGAAAGAAATGATCTTCTTTCCCTCCAACCTCCTCTTCCTTCTCTTTTTTCTACACTGATGACTAGTAATACTATTATCTTGTCTTCCAAACTATAAGGTCTACCCCGGGTCATTTGCTTCACAATTTTAATTACCAAATCACATTGCTTCTAACAAGTATATAGAGTGACTATGTTCTCTATTTTTTCATCCTTAATCTCACCTATTTCGTATTAGTATAGAATGGTTGTTTTCCAACTCATTTGGATAAATGGTCATTTAACTAATAGCAACTCACTAACTCCAAAAAACACTTTGCTCAAGGGCCATATCATTGTTATCTAACCCATCTCTGGCACATTGAGCAATCAGATTCTTTCTCTTGGAATCTCTATTACTCATTCTTGGACTAGAGGGGCCAATAGTTTGTAGGATTGACACACATCTATAGCATCACATTGGGGAGAGTGCCTGGGACTTCTGCAGCCGCCCTGAGTCTGTCCATAGTGTTGGTTGCTTGGCAGTTTCTTCAATGAAAAGAGTTAATGTGCTGCAACATGTTCCATTTTTACTTAATTTTGGTCCATTGTTCCTGTTGCCTGAAACCAAAATACCCTTAGGTTATGCCATAAGATTTCTAACATTCTTCTTGTTGTTACTTTTCTGAAATAAAAGGTTTGTCATAGTTTTCGGTTGCAATTATTCCAAAGAGAATCTCTTTACTGGGGTTTAAAACCTGCTTTTCATGGCAAATCATAACACAATGATGGTGAACCTTTTAGAGCTTTCAATACTACAAACAGTCCAGGTAGCACTCCTACCTTTGGTTTGCTACCACTCACCTAGCAGAACCTTTAAAGTCTGGGTTCCTCTTTTTTTCCAGGGTTCTGTCTACCAACACTTCCCTTCATATAGCAGGAATTTCTGCTTTAGAACTGACAATCATGGGACATGTGTGTGCGTGTGTGTGTGTGTGTGTGTGTGGTTTATACTCCTGCTGTCTTACCAAACATCCTTCTTAGGTTGGGAGGAAGAATGACAGAACATTGTGAAACAGGACTTAGGATTCTTTTAGATAGTAAGGGCAGTGGCTCCAAAATGGAACCAGAAAGCTCAAAAAGGAGTCTGCTGAGTCATCACCCACCATGGATCTTATAAAAACATCTTCCAGCTATCCTTGGGCTGTCAGAGACCTCCCCATACATAATCAGGCAGGCTGTAGGCTCAAGGGCACTGGAGTCCTGCATGGGCACTGTGTGAGCACTGCATAGAGTGGACTCTCAGAAGCATGTAGTCTCCCACAGGGCACAGAACATATTGCTTGTTCAACAGCTGGAGATCCCTTCTAAACCCTTTAAGAACCCCTAGATAAGAGCCTTTCTGGGTATCAGGACCCCTTCTGGGTAGTGGGAGTTCTACTTCTTTGCCTTTATATCTTCTACCTCTTTGCCTTTTAATTAATTTGCTTGTATACTAACTCTTCTGTCTGAGTTTTCATTCTTTGTCACTGTGGTACAGGACTCTGGTATTTGGTAACAATAGGGAATCTTTTAAAAGATTGGGAAATGTTAAAGTTTCTATCTAGATGTCACCCCAAAACCTCATGTGCTCATAGGTGGGGCTTTTGAAAAGTGATTGGACAGTGGGTGTGTGATTCATATAAGTGGATTCATCCACTGATGATTTTAGAACTGAATGTTACATTAGGAGGTGAAACCTGGTGGGAGGTGATAGGTCTCTGGGAGTGTGGCCTGCCAGGGTCAAACTCTGTTATGGTTTGAATCTGGATGGTCCCCCAAAGCCTCATGCAGTCATGGAGGTGGGCTTCTAGAGTTTGTGATTGAGTCACGGTCCAATGCTGGGATTACAGGTGTGACTACTACACTTACCCTAGGGTGGGTAGCCTACATACAATATAAGGGACAGAAAGAGTCTTCTCTTGCACGCCTCTCATTTTGCTCTTGTTGCTTTTGCTGTTTTCTTTCACTATGAACTGTTGTTCTTTGCCATGTGCCACCCTGCCTTGGAGCCAGCCGAGTATGGACTGAAACCTCCACAAGCTGTGAGCTAAATAAACCTTTCCTTCCTTAACTTTGGGTGTCAGGTATTTTGTCTCAGCAATGAGAGAAAAGTAACCAAGACAATCTCCCTCTTTCCTCCCTTGAACTCTGCTTCCTGCTGCCATGCCATGGCTACATCCGCTCTGCTCAGCCTGTCTGACATGCCATCCTGTCTTGGGGCCAGCTGACTGTGGACCAAAACCTCTACAAACTAGGAGCCAAAAGAAATCTTCCCTCCTTTAAACTGGGGATGTCAGGTATCATGTCTCAGCAGTGAGAACATGACTAAACCAGGAATTGTGGTGGCTCTTACAACGGCAGCTTCCAGGATGAGACACCACCTGACAGAAGAGTACGTCATGACCCAATAAACTGAAGTTAAAAGAAGAAAGATTCACAATATTATGCTGGTAACGTGGTGTCTCCCTCATTTGGAGCTAAAAGGGTTAACAACACAGATGGAAGGAAACTTCCATCCGTGTCGACATGGAGATAGCAAGAAATTAAGAGCCTGTGGCAAGAGCAGGTGGGGCATGGGAGGACTGGGGTGGCTGTTTAGAGATACAAGAGAGACACACCATCAGGGAAAATTATAGAATAGAAAAATTATAGAATATCAAGCTTATGGACATTTTATCTAAGAAGTTAAAAATCAGTTCGTAGCCCTTGACCATGTTCATGCTGCCTATCACCTACTCAGCCTGCTAACCTCAGTTAGCCTTGACTGTCTGGGTCCAGCTGTTTTGCCCAGATCATGTGCTGGACTCAACCCGAGTCCAGCAGTAATGCCTGTGTTTCCTACCTAGAAATATATTTATAGCTTTCCAGCTTGCTTCAAGGACTTTAGGCCCTGAACAGACTTGCCCAGTCAAGGACACAATTAACTCTTCCTGCTCTGGTCAAACCTCCTCCCCTCCTTCCCAGAATGTTCTACCTTAAGATAAACAATTGCTTTTTTTTTTTGTTTGTTTGTTTGTTTGTTTTTTGTTTTTTTGTTTTTTGCGGCACCGGGGATTGAACTCACAACCTCGCGCTTGCCAGGGCAGGCGCTTAAGGCACTGAGCCGAACTCCCAGCCCAACAATTGCTTTTTAAGTAAGTGTGTTTAAAACTAATCATTTGACAACATATGACTTAATTCACATAACCAACCACGTAATAACCTGCTATCAGTCTTGTACTTCCTGCTTGCAAAATACATTTAAAGGGAACTCTCAGCTGATTCTGGACTGGTGATTTGGTCCCCCAGGCAACTGGCATTAAAATGAAGTTGCTTTTCAGACTCCTCAGTGCAAAGAGTCTTCTACTTGGCTTGATATCAGTTTTTCTGCAACAATACCAGCAATGACTGAATAAGAATGAGCTGAGACCTGATGATTTCACTGCTAGACATCAAAAGATCGTCACTGCTCCTACATCTTATTTTTAATAATTGTTGAATTGGCTAAAGGTAAGGTCCCCATGTCTCACAAATGATTTAAAAACAACAATATATTTTTGGGTTACAGACTTCTATTTTTTGAGTCCCATGACATTGAGTAGTTGAATTTAGTCCGTGTCTGAGGATATGAAAGAGAGTATATGACTAAGAAGCCAAGGAACAAAATATGGTGAACAGAGGTTAATTAAAATGTAAATTTGGCTACCACTAAAATTTTGGACAGCTTTAAAAGTTAACATGTTTCCACATTAATGTGCCCTTACATTTCTACTTATTTTTTTAATTGCCATCTGTTAAGTGAACAGTGATAATGAAGTAAAATAAAGTGTTTCCAAAGATTTTGGTATTAAATCTACTTTAGAAACTTACTTGTGAGAGTTTATTTTTATTTATGTATCTTTAGTTTTTGTTGTTGCTCTGTGTAAACTAACTATCCTTAGTAGTTTTGCTAAAACCAAGATTCTTGGCTTTATAATGTTCACTATAACCACTGTGCTAATGTCCCTGGGGTCCTGCAGATGAAACCCTCCAGCCACTCTTAACTTGTGTTCTGAACACGATGATGGAAAAGAACAGAGCTTTTTTTTATTTAAAGAGGAAAAAGATAAAAACAATAAAGCAGGTTAGTAGGACAGTAATAGTAACTAGTATGTCACTATTATTGTATACATAGTAGCTACTCAGAGGTATGAGATACATGCATGCAACGTCATCCAAACAATATTAGCACAGACCTTTCTTTTCAATGAATAAAGAGAAACTAGCTGCATCACTATTTTAACTATCATATATGTATATATTTTTCCCTTTCTCCTTCCTTTCTTCCCCTTTTCCCACAACACAGTTTCTGTACTGTTTTTTTCCTTAAGAGAAGAGAAGAAGAAAAATAGAAATAAAATTAAAAAGCTTCAAATCATGCTAATAGGATAGTAACAATAATTAATACATTGTATATTGTTATTTTCATAGTAGTTACTCAGAGTACAAGATATAAGGCAATATTAGCACAAGTCTTTCTTTTCAATGAGAAAGTAGCTAAATAGCTAGTTTAACCCTTTTGTCTATACACCTGTTTTTCCCTTTTCTCTTCCTTCCTTTCCCTTTTTCTCTATTAGTTTCTCTTTTCATTTAAAAAGTTTCTTTCCAGTTCACAGTATTTATTGTACATTTTGAATTTTATTTACTTTTTCAGCTTCTCACACTAGTTAGACAATACACCCATTTACCTATAAAAGAATTTATTCTTCTTTATGGCTGAGTATATATATCATATCATCTTTATCCATTCCTTGGTTGATGGGCAGCATTTGGGCTGTTTCCAAGATTTAGCTATTACAAATTGTGGTATGATGTTTTTAATTCTTCTGGGAAGATACCCAGAAGGTGAATAGCTGAGTTGAATGGGACCTCTAATCCTAATTTTTTGAAGAATCTCCACACTGATTTCCACAAGGGAACCAGTCTAAACTCCTACCAATAGTGGAAAAGAGTTCCTTTTCCCTCACAACCACACCAGCATTTGTTATTGGTTGACTTCTTGACGGGAGCCATTCTTTCTGGAGTGAGATGGAATCTCAGTGCTGTTTTAATTTGCATCACTTGGGTGACCAATGATATTGAACATCTTTTCACATATATATTTGCCATTTGTGTTTCTTCATCTGAGAAGTGTGTATTCATCTCAGATGCCCATTTTTGGATTGGGTCTTTGAATTTGAGGGATCTGCTTTTTTTTCAATTCTTTGTGTTTTAGATAAAAGTTATTTGTTTGAGGGACAACTGGCAATAATTTTATTCCACTCTGTCAGTTGTCTTTCCAATCTGTTGGTGATTTCTTATGTTATGCAAAAACTTTTCAATAGGGAGAGATTTCATTTGCTGATTCTTTGTAGTACTTCCCATGCAATCTGGGTTTTGTTCATGAAGTCTCCACCTAGACATATGTCTTCAAGATTACTACCTATTTTCAGGATGGGGATTTAGGTCAGTGGAACCAGTGCCTGCCTGTCAGGTGCAAAGTTGTGAGTTCAATCCCTGGTACAAAAAAGAAAAAAAAAAGACTACTACCTATTTTCTCTTCCAGGAGACTTAGTGTTTCTGTTTTAATATTTAGATGTGCAATACATTTTGACTTTAGTGCATGGTGATAGGCATAGGTCTAGTTTTAGTCTTTAGCATGTAGAAAGTCAGTTTTTCCAATACCATTTATTAAAAAGACTGTCTTTCTTCCATTGGATGTATTTGACACCTTTGTCAAAGATAAGGTGACTGAGTATATTTGGAGTTGCGTCTGCATCTTCTATTCTGTGCCGCAACCCTCAGGGTTTCTTTGTTTTGTTTTGTTTTGTTTTGCTTGCCAGTACCATGCTTATTTTATCACAGTAGCTTTGTAGTATAATTTCAGATCAAGGATTGTAATGGTTCCTGCTTCCTTTGTTGTCCAGAATTGCTTTTGCTATTCTAGGTCACATCTGGTTCCAAATGAATTGTAGGATATTTTTCTCTAGTTCTGTGAGGTATGCTAATGGTATTTTGATTGGGATTGCACAAAATACGTATAACAGTTTGGGGAGTGGCTGCATTTTCACCATGTTGGCTTTTCCTGTCCATGAGCAGGGGATATGTTTCCATTTTCTGATATACTCTTCAATCTTCTTTTTCAGAGTACTGTAATTTCAGTGTATAGATCTCTTACTTCTTTTGTTAGGTTGATTCCTAAGTATTTCATTTTTGGATGCTAAAATTATAAAAGGGTGTGGTTTCCCTAATTTCTCTCTCTGTGAGTTTGTTGTTTGTATGCAGGAATGCTACTGATTTTTGAGAGTTGATTTTGTATCTAGCTACACTACTGAATTTGGGTATTAAATGTACAAGTCTTTTGGTAATGTTTTTGTGGTCTTCTATGTAGAGTAAAATGTCATCTGCAAATAATGGTGATTTAACTTCTTCCTTTCCTACTCTTTTTTCTTTTAATTTCTTTCTCTTGTCTTATTGCTCTGGCTAATGTTTCCAGGACTATATTGAATAGGAGGGGTGATAATGGACATCTTTGTCTCTTTTTCCTGATTTAAGTGTGAAAGTTAGTAACAGTGCTTTTAAGAATTGAAGTATGAGGTATAAAGGTACTCATGATGATCATGCCTTAATACCTACCAAAAATGAGTTTGGTTGTGGCAGGACACTCACCTTCCTGGGTATTTCACTGGGGGCTAATGGTTACATGACTTGATGTTATTTTCTCCACTACTACATCTGTTAGAAGCAAAGACATTTAAATGCAGCAATCAGCCAGGCATGGTGGCGCACGCCTTTAATACCAGCAATCGGGAGGCTGAGGTAGGAGGAGCGTTGTGAGTTCAAGGTTACCTTGGGCTACAACGTGAGTGGAAGGCCAGCCCAAGCTACACGGTGTGACCCTGCCTCAAAAAAACCAGGGCTGGGAGTTTGGCTCAGTGACTTAAGTGCCTGTCTGATGGGCACAAGGTTTTGAGTTCAATCCCTGGTACTGCAAATAAATAAATAAATAAATGCAGCAATCAGAATATTTGCCACAATGCTGTTTTATAAAAGGTGAATGATTGCTGACTGTTCTCCAACATCCTAGATAGCAAACAGGGAAATATGGCTACATTTTGAAACAGCTAATTTTCTTTTCTTTATTTTATGGAGAATAAAACCGAACAAAATGAAACAGGACAAAGTCAATCCACGGAACAATGAAAGCGATACAGGACTTCAAAAAAAGACAACAGGAAATCAACAATGGCTATCATAATGCCTCTTGCCTTATTCAAAATAGTTATCCAAACTATCAGACATAACAAAATCAGACAAAACAAAACAGGATAAAACCAACCAAAACAAAATAATGAAAATGTTACAGGACTTCAAAACCAGACAATAGGAAATCAACAATGGCTACCATAACATATCTTGCTATCTTTAAAACAGCTACCCATACCATCAGACATAAGAAAATCAAACAAAATAAAACAGTAAAACCAAAAAAACAGAGCAATGAAAATGATACAGAGCTTTAAAACAAGATAATAGGAAATTAATAATGGCTACCACCTCCCCTTCCACTTTTACTGTATCTGTTGTATATTTTGGATCCCACTAATTCCTCCAGTTTTTTGTACTAGGGAGACAACACAATGTTCACCCATGTGAGTCTGAACCATTTCACTCATGAGCATGATCTCAAGTTGCATCCATTTACCTATTTATCCTTCCTTATAGGTGAGTAGCTTTCCATTGTACCAAAATGCCATATCTTTCTTATCCATTCTGCAGTTGATAGGCAACCTATCCTGTTTTGTTCTTTGTCATCGAAGTATCTTGGTTCTCCATTAATTTTGAAAGATAGATTTGCAGAGTACATCAATCTGGGCTGGAAGTTGTTTTCTTTCAGGACTTGAAATGCTTCGCTCCAAGCTCTTCTTGACTTGATGGATTGTGTTGAGAAGTCTGTCATGATTCTGATGAATTCTCCTTTATAGGTGATCTGTTTCTTTAATATTCTGTTCTTATGCTGAATTTCTGAGATCTTGATTATTATATGTCTGGGTGTAGATTTATTTTGGTTATGGCTAGTTGGAGTTCTACATGCCTCACTTATCTGTATGTCAGGTCCTTTTCTCATGCTTGGGAGGTTTTCTGCTATTACTTCTGTAAATAGTCCTCTGTGTCATTTGTGTTGACCCCTGCTTTTTCACTGACACCTATCACTATTAAATTATTTTCCTTTGCATCATCTTGCAGCCATTGAATTGTTAATTCCTGGTTCCTTCTTATTTTTTAGAGTTTTTTCCTTTCACAATCACTAGCTGCACTCCTGTCTTCAAGCTCTGAGAGTCTGTCTTAAGTTTCTTTCAAGCAATTTTGCCAGCTTTCAATAGAGTTTTTAATTTCCTGGCTATCTCTTCGAATCTGTTTCATGCATTCTAATTTTCCTCCATATTGTTCATTCAATGTATTCCTCATTCTCCCATGCTTCTATTTTTATTTTTTATCCATGTCTTCCTTAGGTATGCTCAGCAACTCTTTTATTATGTTTGTCATTTCCTCTTTTAACGTGAGATATTATTTCTGATCTGATTTCTCTTACAGCCTCATGAAGTAATTTCTTTACTTCAGTTGCCATTATCCCAGAAATTCCAGGCATGTGACTTCTGATTCCTTCCGTGTCTATGTCTCCTAGACTTGTCCTGTGTGGGCTGGAGGTCTGAGATTGCCTTTTGCTCCTTCATCTTGACATTTTTCTGTTTTCTTCCTGATGAGCTGGTTGTGGGGTCCTAGGCACTTCCCGCATTGGCTACACATCTACAGTGTAGGGGAATGGGTCAGGTACTTGGGCTTCTCCTAACCTACATTCCAGGGAGGTGATGGGGCACAGGGTGGGCTTCACCAGACACATGCAGCTTCTCCAAGGCATGATTGACTGGTTTTCCTGGCCCACACTGGCTCCAGGTCTCCAGTGGCAGCCATCAGGCTCATAGGGGCAGGTATAGCTGTTTCTGCTCCCGGCCTGCACTGGTAAACTGCAGGAAGGTTCTGATGGAGGCCTGTGTATATGTGGGGGCAGGGCTGGCTGCTTCTTCTACTGGCCTGCACTAGCTATGATCCCTAATCAGTTTCCAGTTTACCTGCTTGCTCACACTGTTAGTGTTGCTTCCAATTTTTCTGTACCCTTAGCCCCACCTGCCCATCATGTGCACTTTAGCCAGAGTTCTACTGAGTCTTCAGCTTTTCCGCTGGTTTCCTGGTCCCTGAGTCCCATCAGTGGAAGGAGTGGGAGCTCATCTCAGACTCCTTCCTTCCAGTCACAGCAGCTCCCAATCAATTGAAATAGATAATTTTCTAGAGCAGATTTCTAGCTCACCCTCTGTCTGTTGTAAAAAGTAAAAAAACAACAACAACAAAAAAAAACAGAAGCAAAAATCATGATTTACATGCAACACAATTGTATATTAAGTGCACCGACATCACAAGCAAAGTCAGTGCATAGGAATTTTAATAAAAAATAAAATAGGTCAGTTAGTTACTGAGTAGATGCAGCATGAATCTCATACGGACTTGGGGTTATTCTGCAGAATATGCCCAATCTAAGCATTAGATATAGGTCACATAACTTGTCCTTCTGGCCTTTCTAGTGACAAGAACTTTTACCTCTGTCCCAACTCCCAAGTCTTCTGTTTTCTAGCATATTAAAACAAGTTCTTCTCATGGTCCAGTTCAATCTTTCTCTGCCCTGATGTTCTGCAGTCTTAGTGCTTTCCTTCCTGTCTGAGTCACTTCACTAATGGGTGAATTGTGTGTAACTAGCATGCAATTATATACAGTGCACTGTTTTTGTGTGCTGTAGTGTGTAATTCTTTATTCTCTGTGTACATACACTGTAAACTTTGGAGATCAGGCATTATGCTTCACAGTTTCATAGAGTCCACCCTAAGAAGAAATTGAGGACATGCTTGAAACTCATTATTCCTTTACTTACAGTTTGCACAGGTAAAAAGGAGGGAGGAGGACTGGGGATATGGCTCAGTGGTAGAGAACTGGCATAGCGTATGTGTTATGAGGCCCTAAGTTCCACCACCACCACCAGAAATAAACAAAAATTACAGAAAGGGAGCATAGTGAGAGCATGACCTCAATTTACAAATTGAAATCTTCTGCTGAATGGGCTTTTAATTGCTCAAGCAATTTCTTTGTTGACAGTTGAATTTGTACCAATTCTCAAAAAATAGAGAGAAAGCAGGGAGTGGAGGTAGTGGTGGGGGAATTAATCAGAAAGAATTTCATATAGATTTCCATTAATTCTGGTTACTTTTCCTTATGAAAGTTCTCACTGTCCTAAATATGATTCATAAGTTGCTATATACTCACTGGTGTGTGAAATCACAGCTTCTTCTGATTGCTGATTATAAGCACTTTGAATTCATTTTGGTTCTGTTTTTCCTTCTTTTGGACCCAGGCAAATAGTTGTTATTGTCTCTAATTTCAGTAAGTGCTATTAATAGCACAAATCTCTCCAATAAATTTTACCAGTTAAAACAGGTACTTAAAAATATACACACACATACATTAAAAATCATGCAATTTTAAGCTGAGTTGTATTTTTTAGCAAATTTTCTGTATTTTTTTTTTGATTGTTGAAGATAAGTGAACATCATAAGAGTTAAAGTAGTGGTTTACTGAGGTGAATTTAAACACTAAAATGTAAAAATGAATATAACACGGGACATATTTAAGGTCCGGTGGTCAAAACAAATAAAGCAGGAAGCATAGAAGGGATGGTTGATGAATCCTATTTGCAACTATGCTACAGCACACCCAGAATCTGTAAACCATCACGAGAGGGCACATCAGCTCTCATCCACCACCTGTGATCTAACCTCTCCTCCTGAAGCTTGAGTGGCATGTCTCTGATTGGATTTCAAAAGCAGGTCTTAGCTTATACCACTTTCAGAGACCGGTGTGCATATTGAACTGTTATGAAACTGCATAAATTAATGCCAAGAGTAGATTTAAGCTACTGAAACTAACCTTATATTATTTTTTGAGGTAATATTTGTTATTTCTCCTTTTTAAATGCCTTTTTTATGTATTTGTTTTTATTTTAAAGGCAATGAAACAACAATAAAATGAAATGAAACAGTGATAAGACAGTCAGAAATCTACAATAGCTACTACATTGCATACTGTTGTCTTCTGAATAGTTGCTCAGACTACTGGCTTCAACCTAGCTCACAAGTGGGGGCTTAGCTTCCTTCCTGGTTCTTCCTGGCCCATACTCCAGCTGGCTCACAGGAAGGGGCTTTGCTGACTTCCTGGTTCTACCCAATCCACACTCTGGCTGGCTCACAGGATGGGGTTTAGCTTCCTTTCTGGTTCTCCCCAGTCCTTGCTCTCTAACCTTACATTATTAAACCTTTGGGTATTGACAACATGCTTTTATAAGCATACATATGACATTTACTTAATATCTAACAGGTAAGCATTGAATGTCAGGCATAACATTATTATAATTCCATAAAATAAGAGTTCTTATTATCTATATTTTCTACTAAGGAAACTGAAGATTTCATGCTGAATGACTTTCCATGGTCAAATAATTAGAAAGTGGCAGATGCAGAATTTTGACCTAGTGTCTAAGCTCATAAATCAGATGCCCTACTGCCTCATATAATGTATCTAATCTGGAATTATGAAGTTATATCACAATGCATAATTTTGTTCTCATATGTGGAAAGAACAAGAAAACAAGCCAAGCGGGAGATAAGGAAAGATGGATAAGAACTGCTATTCAAATTTAAAATTTTTCAGTTTTCCTAAGTATAGGTAAAATCTTAGATTCATTTACTTCCCCTTCCTCCCATTCTACCCTAACAAATAGTATGCTGGTAATTTTCAGTGGTGGAACTTCTTGTTTATTTTTTAAAAAATACTGATTTGTAGCACTTGCCATTTTGTGCTATGCAAATGCACTATGGCTGACTTCAAGCTATCTGTGTGAGTTGGGAGTAATACAAATATCCAGATTCAGGAAGTCCAAAGAATTTTGAGCAAGACCAACCCAGAGAAGATCAATCCAAGTCAAATTATAATCAAGTAGTCAAGAGTTAAAGACAAACGAAGGATTTTGGAAGCAGAAACAGACAAAAAGCTATCCACACACGAAGGAAACTGAATAAGGCTATTGGGAGAGACTTCTAAACAGAAGCTTTGCAAGGCAAGAATGGGCATGGTATGTTCAAAGTGCTGGAAGAAAGAAGAAACTACCAACCAAGAATGCTATGTCTGTCAATGGTGTCCTTCATAAATGAAAAATGTGAAAGACATAACCAGAAAAATAAAAGCCCATCGTATCTCCACCTGTTCTGCAAGAAATGCTTAACAGAGTCCTTCAAGTTAAAATGAAAGGATACTAATTAACAGCATGAAAACACATGAAAGACCCAATGCAGTGGTGAAATTGGTAAGAAGAAAGTCAAATGCAGAATACTGTAATGGTAGTGTGTCAATCATTTGCATCTCTAGGCTAAAGACTGTTGTAACTATGACCACAATGACTAAACGATTTGCAACATAATAATTTTAAATGGGACATCAAAAACAAGGGAAGAGAGAGTAAAATGCAGAGTTTTTGTCATCAAAGGTATCATTTTAAAATAACCTGTTTTGTTATAAAATATTTTGTGAGACCTCATGAGACGAGGTGTATGCCGTAGGTTCCTGTAAGCTAACTCCAACACATACCCTGTTTGTACCCTACCCCAGTGGGCACACAGTAGTTGAGAAATGATAAGTTCTAGTGGGAAGCTCTCCTGAGAATTGAGAAGTTAAGGCTTTATGGTAGTCTCAGTAAACCAGCTTCATTCTTGAAAAAAATGTCTAGAAAAAAAGACAATTTTATCTGTTAGATTTCATGGCATTCTACTCAAAACCGAAGAGGACCCAAATAGTTTCTGATTCCAAAGTTCTGGAGTGGAAAACAGTGAGTTTATCCAGGTGACTATTAAGAAACTAAGGCTGTATCTTTGACATTTCTGTTGCTAGATGATTCACTGAATTAACCCTCCTATGGCACTAGTATTTGTTAGCAGGGATGAGCACTTAATCCAAGGCGGGGAATAAAGTATTCCTAGAAAATCGTCTCTAAAGAGCTGTAATTTATGGTGCACATCCAGAATTCCTGGGAGAGCTGACACCGGGAAGAGAGCCACGGCAGCACTGACCTCTGCACCCTGGTGCAGCACTCTTTGATGCAGGGACTTGCCATCTGAGGCAACTTTGCTCCTTTGCTATGTACTGCCTGGAGCGAGTACAGCCAGGAGGCAGCACAGGCCCAGGAAGCACGTTTTCCCTGACGTGGTGTCCGGGTAGGGCAGGCACTTCTGTAAGCTGCATGACACTCAGCCAAGCCCCATCTCCTACCTACAATTGAATCCCAAACCACTGGTTCCTCAGTTGGGTCAGGTAATTCCAGAATGACAGCCGCTGCCCTTCTGCCCAGGAAGTCCTGTTCTAAAAGCAGTCTGTCTTTCCACACTTTTCTGCAGGCATGTATGTCACCATTAATCTGAACACAAAAACAGTGATATTAAAACAGGGGACTGAACTCTCCCTTAATTGGGAAACTATAAAACCCTGAAAATCAGACTATGAGCTGTTACTCAGTACAGAGCAGACCCCCAGTGAATCTCAACAGTCACAAGAGGGAGCCCCCGGATTTTCAGATTGGTTTCTTGGTGGAGGAAAGAGGGAAAAAAGGATCAGAGAGCCCAAAAGCTGCAGTGGTCAAACTTCAACATGGGGTCTTTATGTCTAGCTATCACCCTAGGCACATGCAGTCTTCCTTTAGCTTGGTAGAAGGATGTGAGTGGGGTATAAACAGACAGTAGCCATTTGTGCTAGGTGATAAGTCATGGAAATGTATTATACCATTCTGTTTTGACATGTTTGAAAATTTTCTCTTTTTTTAAACCCATTCTAGTCTTGCAGCAAAGATGTTAATCTCTCCTCCAATTTATGCTTCTCACTATGCCAAAGTGGGCCTAGTTCAGGCTCAAAGCACTATGCGGAGATAGGGGTGTGATCCAGGGATCCATTTCCACTCCATTTCCACACATTTCCCAACTTCTCCTGTCTCTGTGTTGCTCTGGCAGCTGCCGGGCTGTACCAAAAGCTGAGAGGGGAAGGAAAAGGTAGGGAAGGCTGTAAGCTGGCCCTGCTACTCTCCTAAGTGGGGGAGGTATCCAAATGCTGGGATCTTCTGCCTTTCCTTTCAGAGACTCACAAATTTTCTAAATCCTTTGACTTTGCGCCTCTCTCGGCTCTAACTCACAGTGAAGTAAAGCAGCCTCTGGTTGGTCATTTTGATCACTTTAACCTCATCTGCCTCCCCTCTAGTTGGATATCTCTAGCCTTTCTGCAAGCAATGCCTCACCCTAGAGGGAAGCCCTCTACAGCGGAGTCTTCATCAACACAACCAAGACCAGACATTGGTTATGCATTTCCCGGCTGGAGGGAGGCTCGATACAGGTGTGAGCCCTCCTCACGCTGTTGTCTCTACCTTGAGGGATCCATAGCACGCCTGTGCCTTCTCCTCTCAGACATCCCCAGTGAGAGATACTAGACCTCGTGTCTCCACGTTTCAGCTGACTGTGACAGTATCTGGGAGAACGTGGAGGCCACGGGGCCTTCAGATTTCTACAATTTGCAAAGATCTTGGGGGAATGGACAGTCAGTCTCCTCTCTTTCCTCAGGGCCTGCTCAACCCATGAGTGGCTCTCTGGAAATTCTTTACCTAGTTTATGGGAGAAGACTGAGCTCAAAAGAATGACATTTTGCACGTAGCCACATCCCTCAGGGAAACTCTTCTCTCCCAAACTTCCCACAGTCAGTTTCTTCCTTTTGTAAATAAACTAGATGAAGAGTATGGAACTAAACATGACCAAACGGGGCTTTGGATTACCCCTTAGTGTGTGTTGCCTAGTTGCTCAGGATTGCTATTAGAATTCATGGATATTTAAGACCCTTCTGTACCAGTTCTGGAGTTTCAGCCAACTTTCTAAAACAAAAGAGGATTCACACTTACCTCTTCTTGTATTTGTAATCATTCAAAGGCAGTGTTACCCCTGACATCTCAGAAAAAAATGCAGAAATGTTAGCAAGTGATGTTTTTAGTTGTTTTGTGAAGTCTCTTAGGAATCACTAAAAAGTCACATTTTAGGTGGTAGATACACATCATTGATGAAGAAGCTGATGGGAGATTATAGAAAAAGGGTTCCAATTTGTGTGTAGGCATCACTAGCCGCAAGTGGCCTGTTTCTTTGTTTACTCAGTTCTTTGAATGCAGGTGTTCTTTTTTAATTAGTAGATGTTTATAATACATAATAATTATATTTATCCGAAGGAACTGGTGCATACACATATCGCAGTCATTCATTTTACTCCCCTTCCTTCCCTGCCACCTCCCCCACTGCCAAATGACCTTTCAATCTCCACGAAGTCTACCTCCATGTTTCTCATTCTCAAGTTAATTTAAAGATTGAACCAATCGCTTCTCGGCCTTTTGGCTAAGATCAAGTGTAAAGATTGAACCAGAGAAATCAATGGGAGTGGGAGGAAAAGGTTACCTGCTACCACTACACCTATGACTACCTAGAAAAACCTTTGTTGTACTAAATCATAATACAGAATACAATTTTTTCAACCCTGGTTACACAAAATGTGGCTAAAAATGAAAGGATTAAGGGAGAAGAGGCCAGTGACAAGCAGTTAACAACATTCTTGTCCAAAAGGAAAAGGCCCAGGTACTTTGGGTAGCAAATGATGAAACCAGAAAATGCGCCCATTTGGCATCATTCTTATATCTAGAAAGAGGTTTGCACCAATTTACATGTAGCTCCTCATTTCATTCAGAGGGTCCTTTAGAAATTTCGTGGTATGTGGAGGTCTATTTAAACGTCCTCCTGAAGGCCCACCTGTCAGCTGTGGATTTTAAAGCACTTTGTTGCAGGGTTGGCCCGGGGTTCCTCTCTGCAGTGCCGACTAGATGCAAGTGTTCACTTTGACCAAGGGCATCAGAGGGTGAGGCGAACCATCTGGTTTCCCTGCATCTTCCCAGAGCTGTGTCAGAAGAGACTCGGCACAGCTCACGAACTGACATGGAGTGGAAAATAAGGAGAAGAGCGAGGACACCCTAGAGTCCAGCCTTTTGCTTTGCAAGTTGTCCACCAGAGCACGCAAGGGCTGCTCCGGGGACCAGGCCAAAGGGTGGGCATCCTCTCCCACTCACCCCTCACATCATCCAGCTAAAAATCACTTCGACAGGTTAAGCTTTTGATTTCCACTGAAGAAAGACTTTTTGCTGCTGCAAGTAACAACCATGATAATAATGAGGTTTAACACCACTGCGGTGGCTCAGCTCTCCCGTGTATGGGGGGAAGGGGGTGCAGAGAGAGGGGCTGGCCTGCTGAGACTGTGGCAGGACCTGGGAGGAATCCAGGTCTCGCATCCACCTACAGCTCCCCGGGAGTTCCACCCCCAGCTGCCTCCCCTCCCCTCCTTCTTGCAGTGCAAAGATCGGCAGGAACTACGCCCTCAGAGGTGAGCAGGCTGCATTAGTCATTTCCCCTTCATCTGTCTTAGTCCTTTTGAATGTCAGCAAAGCCAGGAACAAGAAACAGTCTCTTTCAAAACAAAGAGAGTCTCTCCTGTGCTGTCTTTTTGGTCTTTCACACTTTGTATCTGTCACTGGATAATTCTTTCTGCTTGTGTCAAGAAAAAACAGGAGAGCAAAGCACGTGGAGTTGTGACTTCTGGCATTTTGACATCTCCAGAATGGACCCAAACTGAAGTTTCTCCAATTGAGGAGTAAACTCCAGAGGCAGAGTAAAGGGACGGTAAACCAGTTCAGGGTGCTTCCATTGCCCTGAATACACTGTTACATGGGAATCAGTGCAAAAGATGTGCAAATAAAATGAGATAATACATGTAAGGTTTGGACCATTTGTGTATCCCCAGCACACACTGAAACACACTGGGGGGGGGGGTTGTTCTGGACTTCGTCCCTGGGTGCTGGTTCTGACTCTGTCACTAACCAAGAGCTCAAATGTCATTTGACCTTTCTAGGCCTAGTTACTTCCACTATAAAATGAATAGCTCCTTCCGGCTTTAACATTTGAGGATTCAGTCACACTTAGGGAGTTATGCTAGATTGTTGGCACTGCTACTTAGGCAGGCTGACTTTGACCTAAGCATATGCAATGCTAAATAGAATGCATTAATTGCATTTATGTTTCAGTTTATGGCTCCTTTTACTAAGCCAAGATAAAGCTGTTTGATTCAAAGCTGGACAGCGTGGGTGTGCAGAACACGCTCATATTGAACTGTCTATGACCACTGCCTTTCCGGAACTGGCCATGGAAAAGCAGGAGGAATCTCAATAAGGGCTTGAGCCTCAATAACTAGATAACTGGAAAGGCAAAGGTATTATTAACTCAGGGAAATGACTATTTGAGCAGAAGTGTCTGTATTTACACAGATCTCATCAGCTGAAGAACCTTTAGGAACAAACTGTGTAAACACTATAGGATGAATGTCAGCAATCTTTGAAACAGTGGCTGTCAATCAACTACTGGAAGATGCCCGCTGGACTGGGGAACTGGGTGGTGTCCTGTGGATGTTACCAAGAAGCCTAATTAAAATGATTGTGGACAGTGGCTTCTACAAGGTCTTACGCCAGCCAGAACCACACTAGTAGCCAGAAACCTGTGGATTGGCCAGATGTACTAGTTACACAGGAAGGCCCAGAGCATCTCCTCTGAAGCAGAGGGCAACTGGTGGCAAATCCCGCGAACCTGCACTTAGGGCTGACTGCTCTGGCCGGGTAGCTGCTGAGAGAACCCAGCTAAGGCCTCTGGCAGCTAGAGGGTCTGGAGTCACCAACCAAGCAGGCTGCTTATGCTTAGTGAATTGCTGGGGCCTGGCTTCCCCAGGCCATAGAGAATCAAGACATGGGTTAGTGAGTGACAACAACTGTACAGAACTAGGGAAGCCACCAAGAAATACAAAGCACAGACTGTGTCCTTCCAAAGCTGTTCTTTAACCAGGAGTTTCACGGAAAGAACACAGTCTCTGTCCTTCCTGGAGCTCTGAAAACCTGGAGGGATGGGCAGTTGAAAAGTAAGGCGACTCCCAAGCATTCAAGTCTGTCCAGATTAAACAAAGAAAAACAAATGAAGTGGTTTTTTTGAATGTTACTTGATGAAGAGAGAAAAAGAGCTTCTGTATGGTTCTTTTTCATTTTCAAAGAATTTCCACAGTTATCACTTCTTTCACATATGTAGGAAACGTCCAATGACTTATGTGAATGTGATGAGAATACCAACTGACCAGACAGATCCTCTTTCTCCTCCTGGTAATGCCCTTTTGTCTTTTCTAAGCTATCAGAGGAAGAGTGATTTTTAAACAGTGCTCTAGCAGTGCTTAAATTTGACCAGCTCCTTAAGTCTTTCAGACAAAAACCACTTTTAGGCTGGGAATGGAGCTCGGCAGTAGAGCACTTCCTAACATCTGGAGGATCACAGGCTTGAAACCTAGCCCTACCAGAACAAGGCCAACAAACACCAAAAGCCTCTTTTTGCACTGAAAATACTGTCTATAGTTAGCATGATGGTGTGGGTCATAAAGGTGACAGTAATAATTGATTAAGCACTTGCTATGTGTTTGGAATCATACTACACACAACTGCATATATTGTTCAGTGGAATTCTCACAATTTTTTCTTGTAGGAAATAATATTTCCCTCAGTTTGGAGAGGAGGGATTTGAATAAAATTAGCAATGAAAGGTTACAAAGCTAGTGATTATTGGAGCTGGGATTCTAACCTCAGTGTATCTAGTCTGTGTTACTGTGCTGGTATCACATCTCATACACATGCACACACGCACACACCACTGGGTTTTGGTTGAATCTCACCCAACCTGGAATCCGGCTTCCACCTTTTGGCCAAGGCTGGTTTGACCATTACTAGCAGCCCAAGGACGCTGGAGAGTGTCACGTGCCCACCACAAGGTTTCCCGATAGGCTGCTGACAACGTGCTTCCTATGGGATCTACCTACAAACAGTGGCTCAGCAACTGCCTACTCCTGACATCTGTCTAAGTCACTTATTTAACTTTCCTGGGTTCAATTTCTTGTCTGTGAGCCTAGGAAACACTACCTACCTTATAGAGCAGAAGAAACATGAAAATTAGATGAAAAGAGCTGCGGAAGTTGCTAGCAACTTGCAAGCCAGCAGCACCGTGATTATGTGGTTTGTGCTTCACTGAGGTTTTCTGAAAACGTGGCTTTGTTTTGTCTGTCTTCTCTCTGCTTTCACAGAGGGAGGGCAACTTCCTCCACGCAGCAGGCACTGGGCGGGACCCTCGCAATCAATAAACACAATCTTTGGTCTCAACGAAATCCTTGGACTGGGAAAAGGAGAGGCGACATCCCAGCAGAGTTAGAATAGAAAGTGATGACACAGGCTTCCATATCCCACTGGGAACAGAGGGAAACTTCATACCACTTGGCAAGCTCACAGGTGCGTAGAGAGCGGGCTGATGTCGGGGCGCCCCTGAGTGCGGCCTTGCTCCCTGGAGGGGAGGATGGAAAGGGCACCCGCTCTCTGCACCTCGGCAGCGCTGCGCCAACCTAAGGCCAAAAACATTCTCTGAGGCTGACCTCGCACTCCCTGGACTGCCTGTGGGAGGAGTGGGCTGCCGTCGGTGCCCCCTCAGAGGACAGCTCCCCGCAGTGCCTGCACTTTCAGGATGAAGGGTGCCAAGTGCTCCCCTCCAGTGCTCCTGAGGAGGCTGCTTCCCCCCTCGCCGAGGTTTTCCATCCGAAGGAGCTCTGCTGGAGAAGACGGCCCGATTCCCTGCTAGCACCCATCATTTGCACTCTGCCTTGGTCACTGAAAATCTATCTTCCCCATGCAATTAGCTTTCAGTTCCAGCAGCCAACAGAGAGCCCGGTCAGCCAGCCCCCTGCACTCCCGCAGCTGTTGCCTTGGCAACAGGGCCTGGGCAGAGAGCTCCGGGTCCGCGGTGTGACCACCTGGGCCCTGCAGCAGTCTCGGGCAGCTCACAGGCCGCCCCAGAGACGCTCGCCGGCTCAGGGGTCTGCGGGACTGCACCGTTCTGCGCTTCTAGAGCGCCTCCATCCGGGTACCTCTCCGCATGGTTCTTCCCTTGTCGAGATGAGCGCCATCATTCCTCGCATTGCAAGATCAAAGGATCCTCCACTGGGCTCTTGAGTCCTCCTTGCCTGTTTATTTCCGTTTCCCCTCTTTCTGTCCACCAGTGTCCTTGGCAGTCACTGGCAGTCAGTCTTTCCGGTTGCCTTTGGCAATGCCACACTCTGAGGCCCGGGTCAAGGTCACTGAAGGTTGGATGGCTCCCCGCTGTGGCCCCATTCACCTCCTGGAGCCATCAGAATGGAACCCCTCCAAGGTCCAGGTCAGGAGCGGTCACTGCGGCTCCTCCTCAGGCTTGCTGGGGTCTCAGCAAGGAAGCTCTGAGCACCCTCTCTTTCCTCCGCCGCCAGCTCCTGCTCAAACCCGGGGTGCGCCTAGGGAGCACCTTAGGAGGAAAAGTACTGGGGATTTTCAATTTTGCAAATAAACTTAAACACCGAGGGTCACGTAGAACAGAGCATTCTGGCATTAGTGTCCGTATAAGTCACCTGGAGATTGTGTTAAACAGAAGGTCCCGAGGCCATCGGTCTGGGGGGTTACCCGGGGCAGGCCCCAGGTGCCGGTGTTAGACAGGCTCCCGAGAGCTGCTGGTCCTGGGAGCCCTGAGGACGGAACTCTGAGGACACCGAGCTCGGGCTCCGGTCTACACATCCTGCCGAAGTGGGAAAAGAAGACTTTGCAGGGTTTTACATATTTTAAAACACTTTTGCATACATTTCTCCTAGGCAAGCAGGGGAGGCAGTGCCATCACACCTGTAATTCTGTCCAGGGACACACAGCTAGTGAGGCTGCATATCCAGTTGCTTGTATCTGTAGACCACAAAAGACTAATCCAATGAGAATGTTTCTGTCATTTTTATAAACCTGGTATGCAAATTTGAATATCGTCATAACTGGTATTAATAACACACGCTGGAAATTATTTCACAGAAGAGCTTGAGTGGACATCTCTGGGGGAATTTTTTTTTTTTTTAACATTTTACCAATAGTCCATCTCTGGAAATTTCCACATTCATTGTCACGTGAGCTGTGCAACTTTGGCCTGACATTTACTGGTTTCTGTACAGGTTGAGTTACATTTGATAATGGAATGATGTCCCACCACCCCAAAATGAACATCTCCCTGGACAGTCGGGGTGCCATCTTATTTGGAGGAAGAGTCTTTGTAGACTTAAGGTGAGGATTGCGAGATGAGATCATCCCATTTTGGGGCAGGCAGTAAATCCAATGACAAATGTCCTGATAAAAGACAGAAGACCTAGGGGCCCAGGGCAGCGCATAAAGATGGTGACAGAGACTGGAGTCATGGGGCGTCGGCAAGCTGAGGGTGGTCAGGAGGCGGTGAGATCCGGGCAAGGGAAGGGACAGAACAACCCTTCCTGCTCCCCGGAGGGAGCACTGGGAAACCTCGGTGTCGGATTTTTGCTTCCAGAACGGAAAAATAGTAAATTTTTGTTGTTGGAAATGTCAGACTGTCTTTGTAGTGATTCGTTGTGAGGGACCTAGGGGACTAGGACACAGCCCC